>JAPWDM010000129.1:0-26607 GCA_035578155.1 Brachynemurus nebulosus | reverse complement strand
AGCAGTTAGCAGGAAAAAAGCCAACACAATTCGCACGAGGGCATTCCTACCCATGCTTATCCGCCAATTGCCTTTATGTTTTATTTTTAAATATTAAAAGAGGAACTTAAATAGTAAACTGGAAGGCCTTTATGAAGATATTTTTTCCTTCCAAAAAAATCCAAAATTTCTATTTTATAAATAATAAAAATCCAAAATTCCTACTTTATAAATAAACAGTGACTTTAACAACATTTTTAAATTACTTAATATTTCTGTATTGCATTTATTATAAAAGTAAGTTCATTTTTTTTAAATTTTTTAAAATTACTATTCGCAAACTGGTGTTAGAAAACAATAATGCATTTAAAACACATTTAACAATACCATTGAATTCCGATGTAAAAATGCGAGAAGTGGGGGGAAAAGTAATGTGGAATCCCTAAAAGGCACTAGCTGGATACTAACTCAACACGTACAAAATTTCAGCCCTCTAGTTTTCCTTAGAGAGTCTCTAGACGTGTTAGAAAAAATGCAAAAAAATCAAGGAAATATTGGCGTAAAAATCGTGGGAGTAAGGGTTAAAAGTTGAAACCTGCAAAAAGCAGCGGCTGGCTATTAGCTTAACCTGTAAATAAAATTTCAGCCCTTTAGGTTTATTGGTGGAGATTTTGACCCGAACGAAACTGTTAAAAAACAAGAAAAATCATGTTCTTTTTGGTATAAAAATGGTGGGGGTACGGGTTAAAAGCTGAGACCACCCCCTTGATACTAACTCAATCCACCCTTGAAAAAGCACCCCCTTGATACTAACTCAATCCGAATACAAAATCTGAGCTCTCTAGGTTTATTTGGGTGACCTGTGCGAGTGTTACAAACTTCAAAAACGTCAAATAAGCATGAAATTGTAGCTTAAAAATGAGGGGGCGGGGGTAAAATATTAAAACCCCCAAAAAGCACAACCTAGGTACGAACTTTATTAACATACCAAATTTCAATTCTCTGCGTTAATTCTGAGCGGGCTGTGGGCGTCTTAGATCCAGCCAAAATAATTCTTTCTCCCTCTACTTCCTCCAAATCATCCTAGGAAGCTGAATTTTGGATATGTTGTAGATAATTGACCGAAACATTATTTCCAACCGGTTTGAAAAAGTTTTACTGTCTTACATTTTACTTTATAGTCGTTTTTATACATAAGTAATATATGTAGTACCGAACATGGCATGCATTTGTACTGAAATATTACTATGTTCTACTAACTAAAATTTTTCCGTAAAAATATATGTTATAGAGTACTAAGAGACAAATTATTGAACAAAAAATTGTGGGTGTCGTTAACGCGTAAGTGCCAAAAAAATTTTTTCTTAAATTTAAAAATTTAAAAAAATTAGTATAATAAAGGGATATACCTAACGTTAATTTTTTTTTATTACTTTGTCTAAGGTGAGTACACAATATATATTAAACTCAAATAAATCGGCTCAGTAATTTCGTCAAAAAAAATTTTTTTTTAAATGTTTGTCTGCTTGTTTATTTATACACTATTAGCCTCGGAGGGTTGAAATTTGGCAGGAATGTATCTGGGGCTAAGAAGTATTATTTCCTATAAAAACAATCAATTTTGCGTCAAGGGCCGTTTTCCTTATCTTACCCGGCTATGCCCTTTGTCTGCGTGTAAAAGGATGAATAATATTTCACCAGAATTCTTAAACATTTTACCGCAACATTTTCCTTTTTTTCAATTTCGGTTTAACAAATTTAAAGACAAACATCTTTTATCATTAGCTTATGTAAATATTGAATGATATTTTGGAGAAATGTTACGAAGAAAGCGCGGGCGTCACACTACGCCTAGGATGATAATTTCCGCACACAAAGTAGAGACATTAAAGCACTAAAATGATACACCGTATAATATACAAGTCAATAATCTCAGAGGTTCCATTTATTTTATTCGTAAAATATTTATTCAAGCGAAAAAATTTTAAAACAAAAAATTTAAGTACCTACCGTAGGTGGACAACTACGAAATATATTACCAAGTTTCTAGGACTCGAGGTATTCTTATAGTCAAACTTAAAAAAAAATTTTTTTG
This sequence comes from Brachynemurus nebulosus, assembly GCA_035578155.1. Classification (NCBI taxonomy): domain Eukaryota; kingdom Metazoa; phylum Arthropoda; class Insecta; order Neuroptera; family Myrmeleontidae; genus Brachynemurus; species Brachynemurus nebulosus. Next base: position 24,533 of record JAPWDM010000129.1, on the reverse strand, counting down.
ATGGAAACCTGTTATGTTGCTTTTTTAAAAATTAGTTTTTGATCTAATTCTATGAAAACATCCATATTTAAAATGATCTTAATTTGTGTAGGTTAAGAAGGTTATGATTAATAAGTACCTACGTAATGAAATTAACTCATTTCAACTAAACATAAAAAACACAACTTATTAAAATATTAGACAAATTATTATATAAACAATTATTTTAAAGATAATTCTTCATCCCTATTGGTTTTTATTATACACAAGTAAGTATTATTCGATTAAAACCTTGAAAATTTTCTTGTGTCGAGTTGAGCAGTCTACCTAATGAGTATATGCCATCCATATTAAATCTAAAAAAAAAAGCCACATACATTATTTGATAGATTTCTTTGATATAATATGTTTAATACAAATTTATTTTATCCGAGTAAAAGAGAATGTTTATTTTAATAATTTTTATCTTCCAATAATATACCGTAAATGCGGATTACTTGAGTCCAGATTTGCAAATCATCTGATAATTTCAAAAATTGACCAAACTGTTATATTTATTTGGGATAGGAAATTCAGTATATTAATCTATATATGACTACGGTTAGTTTATTATATAATATGGATCTCTTTCTTATGGCTCATAAATTTTATAGCTTTTTAAATTTTGGGCTCAAGTTAACCTCAAGATCGGGTTACTTGAACCCAAACCTAAATTTCCAGGTGATTTTCATTTTAAAACAGTTTGAGACCATGCAGGATGTCGGTTACTAATTAAAACATTGTACAAACATATAATGAACTTTATTTATTCAATAGTCCTATCGCAGCATCCTGCATAACATAGCGAATTTCCGTTTACAAAAATTAGTTTTTCTCGGAAACTAATTGACATAAAATAATAGTTTAAAGACCTTTTTTGTGTGATTTTTTCTCCTCGTTTCAATAGTGTCAAAATTTTTGAATAAGGAGAAATTTTGGAAAAAAGTTAATTTTTTTCACGAAAATTTCCAAAAATAACATGTTTTGGGCATCGGACGTGCCTTGTTAACGAACTTGTATAACGGTTTGGGACTTTTGGGAATTTCTGCTATAGTTTTGCACCATTTTATACCCAAGTTATAATGAGCTCAAGTTACCCTAATTTTAAGGTTATTTTACTGATTTATCAAAACCTTAATTTAAAAAATTAACGAAATAGTTGGCATATGGACATATCTGAATTTAGTTTAGTAATGAACAAAATATTAAAATTATACACTTACCTTCCTTTGTAGGCTATCACAATTATTTTTACAATCAAAAGTTAGCAACGTAACAAAACATCAATTTCAAACAGAGAGTAAACAACACTTGCCTCACCTCTAGTGTCAATTTTCAGAACTACCTAAGCTTAAACACCGTAAACATACTGCTGTTACCTATTAGCTAAACATCTAACTTACTTCTACTATTGAATAATATAAGCACAAAACAGAAAATAATACTTTTTCTGTTTTGGGCTCAAGTTACACCTCACAGGGCTCAAGTAATCCGCATCTACGGTACTGTTGTTTTGAATATGAATAGTAGAGATGCTATTTTAAGGTGCGAAATTCAATTTAGTTAAACTTAACTGAATGAAAAAATGTTTATCTACGACTACCATGAAATTGCTTGTTTATTGTACAAAAGACTATACGTTGTTTATTTTGTCTAGAATATGAACACCATATTTCTTTCTCTGTTTTGCACATTTTTACTATTCTGTAAAACAGAGAAGGAAATATAGTGTTCATATTCTAAACAAAATAAACAAGGTATATCTAAGTAAGCGACGTTTTACATACAGCTACATATTCAGCTATACAAAAAATGGTTCTTTACACGCTTGTACAATAAAAATAACAAAGCCTACTACACTTTTATTAATTCTTATAATTATTATATATTATACAGTGATATACATGATACTTATTACACTAGAATCTGTACACAAATTTTACATAGCAACTGATTGTTTACGTTTGTTTTTAACAAATTTCAAATACTACATAATTTTAATGTATTGGTATTTGTAGATTTGTACCAAATTTTTGTCGTTTATTGTGAATTTCATGTTAGTCGTAGATAAAGTATAGTACCTAACTCGGTGGTAAGGCATATTACACACTCGCGCAATTACGCACTCGCCGCTCCGCGGCTCTTGCGTAACTTTTTCGCTCGTGTGTAATATGCCCCTTACAACTTACAACCTCAATCACGTAATATACTATTTCCTACCATTCGCATTTTATCTACGGATAAATTAGTTTATCTTTTCAACAGACTAATATGCTATTCTATTTTAAAACTACAAGTTTAAATCATATATTGGAAACGATCAGAGTTGTGTACAAATGATGCCCTAATACATTTTTTTTAATAATTAATAAATAATACATTTTGACTGAAATCATTTTTTTCACATTTTATATAATTATTTCCTCTTTCAGCGTTCATCAATAATCTTCTCTTCACTATAGGGAAAAAGTTTTTGATACAACAATTATGTGTAACAGAAAGAGTATAGATAAATAATCAGTATGTCAAACAATGCTAGAAATACAAACAGTTAAGTTTTCCTATCATTCGCATTTTGTCTACAGAAGCATTAGTTTATTTTTTCAACACACTAATATGCTTTTCTATTTTAATGAAATCAGAAGTTTAAATCATATTTCGAGAACGATCAGAGCTATAAGTTCCTAACTATAATAGCAATCGATTCCTTCTGCGGGTAGCTACAACTATGAGAAATTTTTTCGTTAATTCAAGTTTTACCCCGTTTAGGAGCTCTCAAATTATTCATCCTGTAACTATACATTTTTCTATGTATCATAAAGTCATAATAATACTTTCACTTGTGCTGTATTTTGCGTCGGATAATTTTAACGAGAGTGAAAATTATTTTCTATATGCGAAGAACACCCACGCGCTCAGTTTGTTATTCGCACTCTCATAAAAATATGTTAAATAAAAATGTTTTATTGGAGAAAGATTTCTTCAATAATATGTAATAACACTTGTGTTAACAATTTGCGTATTTGAGTTCTTTACGGTCTTTTAAATAGATATTTTTATTTTATAATTTTTTTTGTACAACAATCCAAGTCTTAGCATTTTTTTGCGAACTATACGTCAAACTAACAACTGACTATTAATGCTTTCCAATTATACACATTTGACAGATAGTGTCCCAAAAAAATGCTGACGGGCATAATAAAGTTTAAAATGAAAAGACCAATGTTTTCCTATTGGTAACGGAAAGATTTCCTAACGACGAGTCGTGGAACTAACGTATGACAGACAATTTTCATTGCTGACATTTTACGTTACTGAAATTTTCTTCTTTGGTATCAACCCACATCAACATTCTACTTTTAAAATACTGTTCGCTCTGACGAAGAGATTTTGTATTATTTTTTACTATCTCGGAAATGTCCAACAATCAAATTGCCACAAAACTTTTATAAAACAAAAAATGACATTAAACTCGATACATTTATTACACAGCTGTCGGAAAGTATCTATCATATGTTAGTTTTACAAATTCCCATCAGGGAGTCACCAATTACTATTGTAATATGTTCTATGAGTATTATATATTACTAGCCGTATGCCCGATGGGATTTCCCATCGACATCTTTTTATTAGGTACTCACTTTATGCTCACTTTTAGTGTTTTTCAAAAGTCAAAATCAATATCCACGTTTCTAACTTCAAAAATGACGAACTTCCCTTATGAACTTTCATTTTCTGTTTTAACCCCTTAGGGATTAAATTTCCAGAAACAACTGACTTTTATTTATAAATAGAAGCCTAAACGCCAATTTTCATAATTCCTGTGCTTAATTTCGTCCTTCTAAACCCAACATTTTAGGTTGTGCGTTGTCTGTCAGTCAAAATTAAAGATTCATTAAATAAGATATTATTTATTTTAATAGCCATAGTAACATATTTTTATACAGTATCTCTGACGAATTTACATACAAATTTTCATCCCCTATTAAACCCACTTAGGGGACGAATTTTCGAAAATCCTTCGTTAGTGCTCATCTACGTTACAGAGGGAACTCCTATGCAAAATTTCATTCTTCTAAACCCAACAGTTTAGGCTGTGCGTTGTCTGTCAGTCAGTCAGTCAGAATTACAAATTTATTAAGTAGATTTATTTAAGGCGTTAGATCACTTTAAAAGCCAAAAAATAGGCTTTTTTTTAGGATTTTTTTTCAGAAAAACTACAAAACAAATTGAGATGACAAATAATGGTGTTTATTATACATATCAGTGACTGTATACAGTAATTTTTTTGAAACGATTAATTTCAAAATGGCGGCTGTGCAGCGTTTTTGCGATGACGTCTCCGTATCTGCCAGAATCCACGGCCGGACAAACAGTTCCTGTAACTTTTGAGTTATAATGAGCCAGTAAGTTTTTTTCGATTATGTATATACCTATAATAACAGCTACAGAAGTACACAGGATTTTTTTTGATATATTGATTTCTGGCCAAATGGCGCACTTCTCAAGTGGAAAGTGAAAAATTTGCCTAAAAAATCGTCAGATAATAATTGAAGACATGGATTCCAAAAGGCGCTAAGTCATTTTTTGTCTAATGTGAGATTTTAGTTGATGCAGAATGTTCAAGTCCAGCTTTACACGATTCTCATAGTGCCACCCTTCAAAATGAGCTTAGTCTACTGTAAAATGAATGATGAAAAATGGAATGTTTTCCAAAAAAGCGCTAAGCCAGTGACAGTTTTATTTCAAACTGCTCTAAGTCAAATTTACTTGTAAACCGTTGCATTTTTAGCGAATTTCGAAAACTCGAAATTCAGCTATTACAGTAGGTGTCATGACGCAATCTGAGTCCGGGACTATGGCAGAAATCTGTTTTGAGGTCCCTAGAATACGAAAATGATATTCACTAAAATTTATATATATATATATATATATATATATATATATATATATATATATATATATATATATATATATATATATATATATATATATATATATATATTTATGTGTTCCCACGATAACTCTCGAACGAAACGTCTAACGCTTATGAAATTTTGTGTGCGGACTGGATTCTGAATTGGCTTGGCTAAGTTCGTTAGCCAGACACGTCGGATGCCCAGAAGTAGGTTTTCTGGCCATTTTTTATCATTCGATCCTATCATAAGGCAGTTCAATTTTTACATCGTTGAAAAGGAAAAAAAAATTATGAAGAAAATATTCTTATAATTTTCTTTCTATTTTAAGTATTTTTCGAGAACATGTAAATTTTCACTTTTATTCTTTCTTTGTTAGTCTAATAAGTAATTTATATTTATATCTCAGTTCTTTATAAAGTATAAAAATATTTCACTTTTTTATTAAAGAATTTTGTGAGAACAAGTGAAAACTATTCACATATATGTGATATAACACACATACATGTATAGAGTTTTGTTTCTCATTTATTGCATTATAATTAGCATGGTTCTATCCCATGTTAAAAAATGTAAATTAAACAGATTTTCTAAGCTAATGTAATGAAGAATTTTTTTTTTTTTTTTATTGAATTTTTAAGTAAACAAGAAATTGAAGATTATGTATAAATATTATTAAATATGAAACAAAAGAAAATATGTACAATGTACATATGTATGTACGGAAAAATATTTTGAATCGATTTTGAAAATTTTTCCACTAATAATTAATAATGTTAAAAAATTAAACCATTTCAAATGGATTTAAGGTATTTTATGTGAGGTCAAGGTTTTCGGGACCTAAAAAGGCCAGAAATTAATTAACCAATCGATTTTAAAAATTTTTTCACAGTTAGTAAGTTAAAGTATTTGAATTAATTAATTAAATGATGTCCGCAAGAAGCTTACGGACTGCCATAAGTTATATGAGATCCTTAGAACCCTTTTCTTACTGTTAGAGTACTAGACTTGTATGAGTTTCGCCAGGATTTACTGATCCCATAATTGTAAAAAATAAACTAAACGACCAATTTTAAAAATTTCTTCACTGTTACAGAGCTAAACTATTTTAGATAGATTTAGAATACATTATCTAAGGTCCGCCAGGGTCCACAAGACCCAAAAGTGTCAAAAATAAACTAACTGACCGATTTTGAAAATTTTTTCACTGTTACAGAGCTAAACTATTTTAGATAAATATCGATTACGTTATGTAAGGTCCGCCTCGGTCCATAGGACCCAAAAGTGTCAAAAATAAACTGCCTGATCGATTTTGAAAATTTTTTCACTGTTACAGAGCTAAACTGTTTTAGATAAATATAGATTCCGTTATGTAAGGTCTGCCAGGGTCCATAGGATCCAGAAGTGTCAAAAATAAACTAACTGACCGATTTTGAAAATTTTTTCACTGTTACAGAGCTAAACTATTTTAGATAAATATAAATTACGTTATGTAAGGTCCGCCAAGGTCCATAGAACCCAAAAGTGTCAAAAATAAACTAACTGACCGATTTTGAAAATTTTTTCACTGTTACAGAGCTAAACTATTTTAGATAAATATAGATTACGTTATGTAAGGTCTGCCAGGGTCCATGGGATCCAAAAGTGTCAAAAATAAACTAACCGACCGATTTTGAAAATTTTTTCACTGTTACAGAGCTAAACTATTTTAGATAAATATAGATTACGTTATGTAAGGTCTGCCAGGGTCCATGGGATCCAAAAGTGTCAAAAATAAACTAACCGATCGATTTTGAAAATTTTTTCACTGTTGGGGAACTAACTATTTTAGATAGACATACATTACATTATTTAGGGTCCGCCAGGGTCCATGGGACCCAAAAGTGGTAAAAATAAACTAACCGACCGATTTTGAAAATTTTTTCACTCTTACAGAGCTAAACTATTTTAGATAAATATAGTTTACGTTATGTAAAGTCTGCCAGGGTCCATCGGATCCAAAAGCGTCAAAAATAAACTAGCCGACCGATTTTGAAAATTTTTTCACTGTTGGGGAGCTAAGCTATTTTAGATACATATAGATTACGTTATGTAAGGTCTGAAGTGTCAGTAGGACCTAAAAGTGTCAAAAATAAAATAACTCACCGATTTTGAAACCTTTTTACTATTACCGAGGTAAACTATTTTAGATAGGTACAAGTTGTGTTATCTGAGATCCACAACTGTCCTGCGGATGCAAATGCGGCGTAGAATGCTACACAACGGGTTTTGAATATATATATCGTCGGGTTACTGCCAAAACAAGCTAACTCCACTTTTGGTCATTTCGGAGTTAAGTGCTCCGTTATATTAAAAAATATTCGTAAAACATACTGACAAAACCAGACAACTCCAAACAAAATGTTATGGTGGGAAAACAAGTGGCCGAAATAATCCAACTCCATTTTTACAATTTTTAGTCTGCTAAAACCAGATAAGTACATTTGTATCTAAAAATAAAAGAATTTTTTATCTTTTGAAACTTCTTAGTTCTGTCAAAACAAGACAAAAGGCAGTTAGGTTGTTCTCGCTGTACGAATTTAATTTATGTGTAAATTTGTTTCAGCAAAAACAAGACATCTGCCAGATATCTGGTTTTTGCTGTACTGTTTTGGAGTAAATCCACAATCTTCATCATATTCAACAAAATATAGTTACGGTACTTAGTTTATTTTCGCAGTATATGTTGAATTATAATATCGTTTTGACCAGTCTGTACAAGAATGAACACGTTATATATTTTGTCTATGTTGTCTTACATTCAGACTAAATATTATCAAGTCAAATGTAACGACTCTTGATGAGTACATTTGCTTATGTTTCTCAGTTATTATTGAATAGAATTTATATAAAATATAAAATAGTGTTATTATTGATTACCAATATAATATAATAATCCTAATAAACCAATATTTTATACAGGTATAAAAATCGAATAGTGTGAAATTCTGTTTGGAGTTTTCTCAGATTTTTGTACAAAAATTTATTTCAGTTGTGTTGTGCACGTTGTCAAACTGTCTAAAAGTTATTATATTAGTGAAAAATGTATTCGCGTAGTTCTCGCATGTTAAAAATGGTGTTAAAATCTAAATTAAATAATGGTAAGTTTTTATTATATTAGAAGAGATTGATTTTTACATTACAATGGTATGTTTACATTTTACATTGTTTATATTTTGTTTGTTAATAGACGAAATGGCCAAAGATAACTTACAAACTGATATTATTGGCGAATCACCATTAGACTCCAAAAAAGAGGAAGCTGCGAAATTATGTCAATATGATATGAGAGAAAGTTATAATAAACCAAGTACCTCCAAAGAATGCGCTGCTAATTTAGAGGAAACTGCATTATCCGATTTAGAGCCAGAACAAAAGCGATTAGATAATGAATTGGCAGCAGTTTTAGAGGATTCCGATTGCTCGATAAAAGACAAAGATTATGTGCCCGAGTCAGACAGCTCTTCAGAAGAAGGTACCTTTTTTTTTATATTAATTTTGTTTCTCAAAACACAAGAAAGTATAAAATTATTAAGTAAATTCAAACTTGGTACCATTATCTTTAACATTTTTTCAGATATTGTAGAGAGAAATGACTATTTGACTAACACTTTGTCGAAAGATGTAACGCGTTGGAAAAAATGTGATCCGAGTAAATGGAAAAAAAATATGCAAAGACGCCAAAAGCTTGAGACCAAAACTCCGAAACCCATTGATTGTTCTAAATGTCGCTTCAAATGCACAGACAAGTTATCTGAAGATGCAAGAAATATACTATGTAAAAACTATTGGTCAACTGATTTTAATCGGCGAAAGGATTTTATTTTAAGTAGAGTTGAGAGCCATGCACCTGAACGAAGGAGATCAATGCCAGGAAGTATTAAAAAGCCGCGACTGGATTCTAAACGTTATTTTTTAGAGCATGGCAACGTTAGAACCAGAGTCTGCAGGGATTTTTTTATCAAAACACTTTGTATAAGCAAAGAAGTCGTTCAACATGCTTTCAAGTTTAAAGGAGAAGGAGGCATGTTTGCTAGCAGTGACCAAAGAGGTAAAAGACAACCCTACAATAAAACCAAGGATCTTGATGTAGAAATAGTAAAAAACCACATACAAAGCTTTCCTGTGATGGAATCTCACTATACGCGAAAATCTACAAAGAGGCAATACCTGGATTGCAAGTTGAGTATTGCAAAAATGCATTCCTTGTATAAGGAGATTTGCGAAAAAGATAATTTAAAGCCAGTCTCTCTCATAACATACCGAAGAATATTCTGCACGAATTACAATCTGTCTTTTTTTACTCCAAAAAAGGACCAATGTCAGATTTGTACAACCTATAAGACGGGTGATTTAGAAATAAAGAAAAAACTCGAAAAAAATTACGAGAGCCACATTGAGAGAAAAAATGATTGTTACAGAGCTAAATTTGAAGATAAAGAGAGAGCCCAGGAAGAAACTAATTTTGTCTGCTGCACTTTTGATCTTCAATGCGTACTGCAGATTCCAAGTAGTGATATTAGTCCGATGTACTATAGCCGTAAAATTTCTACATACAATTTAACAGTGTATGAGTTAGCCGTACCCAATAATGCATATTGCTTCTCATGGACTGAACTAAATGGAAAGAGGGGAAGCCTCGAAATTGGTACGTGTCTCTTGAAGTATATAGATAAACTTTCTTCAACTATAACAGAACTCTCTCTTTTCTCTGATACCTGTAGTGGACAGAACCGTAATCAAAATATTAGTGCCTTGCTTTTGTATTTGGTACAAGCAAAACCCAACTTATCTGTGATAGAACAGAAATTCCTTGAGTCTGGACATAGTTATATGGAGGTAGATAGTATGCACAGCGCTATCGAAAAAGCAAAAAAATATGTTCCAGTTTACACTATGCATGACTGGTTAAATATTTTTCGTATGGCAAGGACGTCTAGGTCGAAAAAAAATCCGTTTATCGTAGAAGAGCTTAAGTATAAGGACTTCTTTGATTTAGAAGAGCTTTCAAAGTTAATAATGAAAAATAAGACAAAAAACACGGATGGGGAAAAAGTCAGTTGGCTGAAAATAAAATGCCTAAAATATTTAAAATCTAAGCCAGGTATTATTTTATACAGGTATGATCATAGTTCCGACTATAAGGAGATAAACGTTTTTGGTAAAGGCCGACCTATTAATCTCACTGAGATCGAATTAAAAAAGGCATACTCCAAACCTCGACCCATCAGTCTTCAGAAGAAGCAAGATTTACTGAAGCTCTGTAAATCAGGAGTCATCCCAGATGAGTTTCATCATTATTATAAGTCGCTTCCAACATCTAAAAACGTAATAGATAATATTCCTGAACCCGACATTCAAGACAGTGATCATCAAAGTGATACTGAAGCCGAATAATTTTGTTCTGCCAAAACCCGACAAGTGCCATAAAAATAATTTTTTTTATTAAAAACAAATGAGTGTTTTTAAATTTTGGATTTTTTATATGTGATCTTTCTTTTGTTATGTATTTACTTTTATTTTATTCAAACATTAAATTATTTTTAAGCTCTGGCGATTTTTCATTTTGGTTTAAACTTTAAAACGACGATTTCTCAAAACTTAAAAAAGTGGAGTTAGCTTGTTTTGGCAGTAAGCCGACGATATATATATATATATATATATATATATATATATATATATATATATATATATATATATATATATATATATATATATATATTACATAAAGTACGCCTAGAATATACGGTCGAGCTGATTTTTTAATGAGGTCCACCGGGATCTTGCAGATCCGAAAACGCTAGTAATAAGCTATCGAACCGATGCTAAAAAATTTCTCACTGCTAGAGAACTAAATTATTTTAGATGGATACAACTATGCTGCACAAAATTCGTTCGGGTTCTTGGGTCCCCAAAAATACCAAAACTAATTACCCAACCGATTTTAAAAATTCTTTTACTCTTAGAAAGCTAAACTATTTTAAATAGGTACAGGTGTTAGATGAGATCCGCCAGTGCCCAAGATTTGGAAATTCGCTATGTTATGCAGATGCTGCGACAGGGGTATTTTCCAATAATAGCTGGTATTTTTTTCCAAATTTGCTTGTAGACAGATTTTCTATTATGTCAAACACATGAAATATTGCTAATAATGCACTATTTAAAATGTTTCTTGAATAAAATATATCTGTATTTAAACAAACTGGGTTTATTTTAACCAACTCAACCCAACCTTTTAAAGTTTTTTTTTTTTTTCAATATAATCTATTGAAAATTATATGTATAAATAAGAACAAATAAATAACGTCAATAGTAATTATTACCCGACTAGAAATTTCTCCTTATTTGCAGAAAGTATCATCGGGTCCTTATCAGGTTTAGATAAGGTAATCCCTAATAGGGAAAACCTGATAAGGTCCTTATGGGGATGAGGTCAGGATAACCTTCTTTGAAAAAAAAAATATTTTTCATCGGGTTAACCTGATGAGGAAATTATCAGGTTCATGTCAGAATAACCTCACTTGCAAGAAAAATATTTTTCAACAGGTTATCCTGATCAGCACCTCATCAGGATCATATAAGGATAACCTTACGTAAAAAACATAAATTTCCTATCGTGTTATCCTAATCAGAACATTATCAGGTCCATGTCAGAATAACCTTACTTGTAAGAAAAATATTTTTAACAGGTTATCATGATCAGCACCTTATCAGGATCATATCAGGATAACCTTATGTAAAAAACATAAATTTCCGATCGGATTATCCTATTCAGAACATTATCAGGTCCATGTCAGGATAAACTTAGTTGTAAGAAAACTATTTTTTAACAGGTTATCATGATCAGAACCTTATGAGGATCATATCAGGATAACCTTACGTAAAAAACATAAATTTCCTATCGGGTTATCATACTCAGAACATTATCAGGTCCATGTCAGGATAACCTTACTTGTACTTACTATATTATATAATACAATCTCATGTAAGCTCACATGATTTTTTTTAACTGAATCTGTAACAAAATAACCTTAAAATGTAAGAAAATTGCTTCATTTTTAAACGTTTAATAAAACTATATTCGTCAATAACTGAAAAAACTTATAATTTTTCGGTTTTGTTTAATAATAAGAACTACTCTCATCTTTTTGATTATATACATTTGGGTACATATATATTCCAACGTAAGTAAGATACTTAGAACAGCGATTAGATTCGATTGAATAAACATCGACTCGCCTAGCTGAATATAATTATTGGAGTTTTTATATTCATCATCTTCATCTTCTCTAAGTATTCACTGTTGTTAGAGTGGTGCATTTATATGTACCATTGTTTCACAGTGGCAATTTTATTTTAATTTTATTTTTACTAATCACTGTTAAAAATTTCTGTTGCAGGTATAAAGAAGTTCAAGAATATCAACACTGTCTACAAGAGACAGATCATCGACGGGAACAAGTTGAGGTTCACGGCAGTGAGGATCAGCAAGAAGGCCATCCGGCTGGCGGCAGCCGGAGAGAAGAAAGAAGAGCCATCCTGCGCTTCGGACAGGATGGAAACGGATCCAGACCAGTCGGGATTTGTAATCCCAAAAAAGACCTCCAAAAGACCGCCGTCGTCGCCTGTTCCCGAACCACTGGAGCATGCAAATAAATTTGCAGCTCTGGTTTTCCAGCCACCAACCGCCGCCGCCCCGTCTGCCGTCCCCCAGAAGCCGGTGCCAAAACCAGCCCCCGGACCCGCTGCCGCAGCGCCCGCCGCCGCCACCTCTTCCAGTGCCGCCGCTTCCCGACGTCGGCTCCCGCCAATCGTTCTTCACGAACGCCCTGCCTCCCACGCGCAACTCGTCGAGTTGTGCAAGATGACCTGTGTAAGGCCATGCACCTTCAAGTATTCGCGGTCCGAGTGCCGCATCTTTTTGGAGGACCCAGCCGATCGAGTGAACCTCATGAAGGTATTAGAGGGAAAGGTGGATCACCACACCTATACCCTACCTGACGAAAAACCGACGGAAGTGGTACTCCGGGGTATGCCGACTAACAGTGCCGAGGAAATCAAGCAGGAACTCGGCGAGAAGTACAGCGTCGTAGCTGTCTTCGAAATGAAGGGAAAATCAATGGGAAGTTATAAGGTTAACTTCTCAAATGGGACTTCACTGTCCCAAATCAAAAAGATCCCGTATGTTCTGGGAACCCGGACCTACTGGGAACGTTATAGGAAAAGCGGCGGCACAACCCAGTGTTTTAGGTGCCAAAAGCACGGTCACGCCTCCCGAAACTGCGGCAGCCAACACCGGTGCGTGAAATGCGGAGACACGCACGCCACGGAGACCTGTACGAAGACCAGGGATACTCCAGCTACCTGCGCCAACTGCCGCGAATCACATCCGGCAAATTACCGACAGTGTCCAGCACTCCTGGAATACCAACGACGAGTGCAGTCCAGGCGCGCTCCCCCGAAGCGACCTGCATTCATTCCGGCACCGGTCCCAACTTCAAATCCATGGTTCAAGACCGCAACACCAGCTCCTGCTCCAGTATCTTCAGCACCGATCCCAGTCCTGGAGAACGCACACCACTTCCCGGCACTCCCACAACGGCGTCAACGTCCCGCACCACAGCCATCAACAGCTGCTACTGCTCCCGCCACCGCTCCAGCTCCTGCAGTTCCGGCCCCAACCCCAGCTCCATTCCCATCCGCTCCCAGTTCTGAATCATCTTCGGATGATTTTCTCACGCTCGTCACAGAGCTGAATCAATTGAATCAGCTTTGTGACATAAAAACCATGATACAGTCTGTTCGTGAATTGAACAGCAAACTTCGTAGTTGCTCCGATGGCTTCCAACGTGCCATTGCTGTCTACGAGTGGGCCAGCCGCTTTAACTAAGCGGTTTCGCCTACTCAACCTGAACATCGGCGGTGGTCTTTTGATGAAGAAAGAAGAACTTCTCGCTCTGCTGCACACCCACAACGTTGATGCTGCTGCCATCACAGAGACCTGGCTCAAACCTAATAAAACTTTTTCTGTTCCAGGCTACAAAATCCACCGTAGAGACAGGAAAGACCGCAAAGGAGGGGGGGTTGCACTGCTCATCCGTAGGGGTGTCAAGCATAGTGCAATGCCGGACCTCGAAATCCAGACCGAACATGTCAGCGTGCTGATCGAGGCGACGCCACCATTCATCGTCACCGCCGCCTACACACCCGGCCAAATTGATGCGGACGACTTCGAGAAGCTCCTTGACCGCAGTCCTCATACACTACTGACTGGCGACTTTAACGCGTTCCACCCAGCGTGGAATAAGGCAACAACGGACATCAACGTTAACGGGAGGATTTTAATGCGGCTTCTCGAAGAGACTAGAACCGAACTACTGTTCCCGGACGGTCCCACACACTACCCGCGAGCAGAAGGACTCCTTTGCAACACCATCGATCTAACCATCGCCAAAAACATGAATACCCGTTCCTGTCATACCTACACCATCCAAGGACCTGAATCCGACCACGTTCCTGTCATTACGGACTTCTGCTTTCGTATGAAAAAACCTAAACCCGTAACATTGCCGGACTTTGCTAATGCGGACTGGAGCAAATTCAGGACTATGATAAACGAAGGTATCAATGTTCGAAAGGATATTGAAACTATTCGTGATGTCGACACTGTCCTGGAGGAGCTGCAGCACGAAATTGGCGAAGCCAGTAAGCATTGTATCCCGACCAAACGTGTCCCCAGCGCCTACACATATAACCCGAGTCCCGAAATCCTTGAACTAATCCGGGAACGGAACAGACAAAGACGACTGTACCAGCGGACAAGACAGATACATTACAAGGACTTACAGACGGACCTAACCAGACAGATACGTGACAAAATACGCGACGAACGCGGACGACTATTTAACGAATACGTTGAACAGCGGATTGACTCCAACCAGGACTTTTGGCAGCTAATTCGCTCGTTCAAACCACGTGACGCGACAATACCAGCACTAAACAAAGACAATTTGTTAGTTACAGATTCTTCGGAGAAAATCCAAATTATCGCGGATTCATTCCAGGAGGCGCACCGCATCGGAGAGCAGCTGCCACATCCACGTGAAAGCGAGGGTATTGCACGAGCAGCAGCCGAAGTCGCGAATGCGTCTGTCCTGCCGACTACTATCAAACCCACAACTGTGGGCGAGATCAGTAAACACATTAGGAAAGCAAGAAATCGTAAGGCCCCCGGCGCCGACACCATCTCCAACCGGCACCTGAAAAAGCTGCCGAAGAAAGCCCTTCTTCAGATGAAACACATCTTCAACAGTTGTTTACAACTCAGCTATTTTCCGCAACAGTGGAAAATGGCAAAAGTTGTTCCTCTTCCCAAACCGGGAAAACCACCCAACCTCCCCACCAGCTACCGACCTATCAGCCTGCTTCCCTCGATCAGCAAACTCCTTGAAAAAGTCATCCATACCCGCCTTCTATCACACATAGAAGAACATGAACTAATCCCAAACGATCAATTTGGTTTCAGATCCGGTCACTCAACGACGCACCAGCTCGGTAGGATTACCGATCACATCACCCGCGGATTACGCAAGAAGCTGAACACGACGCTGGTATCTCTGGATATCGAGAAAGCTTTCGACAATGTATGGCACGCCAACCTCATCGCCAAGCTGCAGTCCCATGATGTACCAATGTATATCACCAGGATCATCCAGAACTACCTCACTAACCGGAGCTTTTATGTCGAAAGCGGCGACGCCAAGTCCAGCGTCCTCCAGATACCAGCAGGCGTGCCCCAAGGTTCGATCCTTGGGCCAGTCTTGTTCAGCTTATACATCAGCGACATCCCCAAGATGCCACCCAAGGTCCAGATCGCCCTGTACGCTGATGATACTGCCGTCTTCACCTCATCAACGAGAGCGAACCAGTCGACTGCTGATAGGCGGATTGAAAAGGCGCTCACCACCCTCCAGGACTACTTCCAGGAGAACCGCATCAAAGTCAACTCCAACAAGACGGAGGCCGTCGTCTTCACACACTCCAGGCTGCTTCCACGTTCCCAGCTTCGATGCGGCGACTCCCGAATCACCACGTCACCCGTCATCAAGTATCTCGGTCTGCACCTCGACCGTAAACTCACGTTCAAGACAGCTGTAACACGACGACGAATCGCCGGCGAATGTGCTGCTGCCCGACTGCGGCCCCTACTCATCTCCAATGTCATCCCGACGGCGAAGAAGATACAGCTGTACAAGACGTGCATCCGGCCCATCGTCACATACGCCGCACCTGTGTGGTGCACTGTTTCATCTGGCAACATTGCCAAATTGCAACTGTTCCAGAACAGGATACTTCGTCTTATCCTGAACGCCCCGCGACGTACCCCGGTACGTCAACTACATCAAGAATCAGGCGTTGAACCTGTTCTTGACTACATAATGTCACTAACTTCACGTCACCTGGCCAGATGCCGTCTTCACCACAACGACCGAATTGCTGACATGTTCCTGCCTTCAAAGACGCTGTCCAAGCGGAGCAAGAGGTTCATCCTGCCGAAGGATATCTCCCCACCGTGACTGCCCTCGGCCCCGGGGGGCGGTCAAATGTGTACGTGCGGACGGAGTAAGTGAAGAGAAAGTGTGTGCGTAAGTGTGTTTAGGTTAAGTTTTATTTTATTTTTAATTATTCATGTTTAAAGGTTTTTTGAAAATTTTCCTTTGTATAGAGTCATTAATAATTAAGTATTTTTCATGTATTGTATTACTTAGATTGTACATGTTAGGTTAGGGTTAAGCACTAGTTGTAGGTACCTAGATTTAAGTGAAGTATTATAATTACATTAAAATTTTGTAAAATATTGTACCGTTTTTAGAAAAAATATATTTCGTATTTCGTATTTCGTAAGATACTTGTAGTTATAGCATTCTTTTGCTGTACACAAATCTTGTGTTACTTTCTTGTTGTTCAAAACAGGTTAACATTTTGTTTCTGTTAAATCGAAATTTGTGTTAATATTTTCATTTAACACAAACACGAAATGTTATATTTAACATTGAACTCATTTTACATTGAAGTGTTAATACTGTATGTATAACTTAACATTGAGCTAACCCGATGAGGACAGCCTGATTAGGATTCAATAAGGTTTTCCTAATTAGGATCTGATAAGGTTATTCTGATCAGGATCTGATATGGTAGTCCTGATGAGGACCTGATAAGGTAGTCATGGTAAGGACCCGATGACTGTTTTGCGTGACAAATCTGATAAGGACCTCATACGGTAATCCTGATCTGGACCTCATCAGAATGTAAGGCACGCCTGATAAGGTCCTTGTCTGGACCTTATTAAAATTTCTAGTCGGGTATCTAAGAACTTGAAAACAATTTAAACAGATTACTACATTTGCCTACCTAGATAGTTTTTCCATTTCGGGAAAAATTGCAAAAAATGATGCAATATAAAAAAAAATCCTGTGTACTTCTATAAGTAATGTATTTTTCAAGATATATTTACAATTTCAAGTGAATCGGTTGAAAATTATCTGAGTTATGTTTCCGGCAAATTTGAAAATGTACTTTTGAGATAAAACCGTTTAAATTTTTGATTAATAGAAAATCATGAATAATTTTCGTTACTGTTTTGTGTGTTAACAGCCGATCCATTGAGCCCAAATAGCCGAAAATACTGTAATAAACTTTATGATACGATAACCAAACGATTCACATTTTTTACTTTCACTTTTCACTTTCACCAATTCACTTACATATCACAAAAGGGGCTCGCTGCGGACCAGGCGGCTTTGTACTAAAATTCGAAAACCGAGTACTCAGAGATTTTTCCCGGCCAGAGTCTTTTGGAATATCATTTCCCGGATGAAAACATTGGAAGTCCCAAACCCTTGGATGAGATCGTCAGCCAGACACGTCTGATACCAGGAACATGGTTTTTGTTCTTGTAAAAAATTTGTTTTTTGCCAAAATTTCCACTTATTTAAAAATTTTTGCGAAATTTTTTTACACAAATTAAATGCGTATGAAATACATGGAGTAGTTTTGAGATAAATTACAAAATTATAGATCTTAAAGTTTATTTTGAAAAAATAGGTTAATTTAAAGACGATTTGGGATGATATAACGAATCTAACTTTATCAACTTTTAATGGAAACCCTTTAAGTAAAGTAATACTTATTAGTGAAAATAGAACCTCTTGTAACACACCTTCTGGGAAACACTTTCATCAATTTATTCTTCAAGAAAACGTCAGGCAGAGAATACCTACTTAGGCTATAATTTCACCTACTTAAATAAAGTCCATGAATTAGTAATATTTATGAAAAATGAACCTCTCTTTAAAATTACTAAATTTATATTTTGTGATCTAAAAATTTAAATATATACCAACTACGAAAAAGTTTTATACAAATGACGTCCTAATACATTTTTAATAATTAATAAATAATACATTTTGACTGAAATCATTTTATTCGCATTTTATATAATTATTTCCTCTTGACAGCCTTCATGAATATTCTACAATTATATCCTATATAGGGAAAAAGTTTCTGATACAACGATTATATGTGTAACAGACAGAGAACAGAAAAAAAATTGGTTTATTGAGCAATTTAGTTCAAAAATCACAATGAAGTAAACCTTATAAGCAAGTTATTTGTCATGAATAGAGATGGGTGACGGGAAAATTTCCAATTGGGTATTTATTGGGTATTTTCCCGGGAAAATTCCCGAAATCTGGGTAAAAATGATTACTTAGCTGTACTTCTTTGCAAATGTGTTTTCAATTAGATCTCTGTATATTTGTTAATTGTGCGTGGAGGTTTAAATAATATAATGTTGATGTCAGACTATTTCATTCAAATGATAAAGGTACAAAATATACAAATTAACATTAAAAATAAACAAGTATCAATACAAAATCAAATTTTTTGTCATAATTTTGTTGTAAATGATAATCAGTCTTATGCAAATTATTAAATAGCATTACAGATGTTATCATTAAAAAATGAAGAAACTAAAAATCAACAATGTAATTTTAAAACAAAGTTATTTAAATTATTATTATCATAAAACCACTTCAGTACATATTGAGTGTTTATTTATCTTTAAATTTAAAAATACATGAATACATATTATGTCGGATCAACTGATGACTTTTCAGCGAAGTTAGCAGTTAATTTAAATTTATAACTCAATGTGTTCAAATTTCAGAGAAATTTAAAAAAAAAATCAAAATGCCACGAAGTTCAGTATTGACAAGTGAGAATCGAACTAAAATTTCGACGTTTCGGAAATTCTAGTACTTAAAACATAATCCAAAGGGGCGAAAACTACGGAAAAAACTGTCGTGGTAGGCCCAGGAAATTGGCACCGGAAAATGAAACACGTATTGTACAACTAGCGACGAAAATAAATTGTCTAGAGACAAACTGTCGAACAAAAATTGTATAATAAGGCGGTATATTAATTAGTAATTATGTAGTCTGAAGATTAATTGTACGCTTAGCAAATATTCTTTATGAAACAGCGGTTTTGATAGTTTAATTCCAAAATATTACGATAAATAGTAAATTAAAATAAATATCCACTTTTATTCCCGGGAAAATTCCGGATAGAATCTCATCTCTAGTCATGAAATGCCTTTGCTTGCTGTAATATATACTTCATCCTTTCATGTACTTCTTGCAGATTGTAACTGAATATTTACCCTGCAGCAGTGGCAGTAATCACAGAAAAAAAATTACATTTTTTTCTCTGTAACATTTTTTTTATTTACATTTTTATCAAACAATCTTTATGAAAAATGAAATTTTTTTTGTTTGCACTCAGATGCTGGAAATAAAATCAATGAAAAATGGAAAGAAAAAAAGATGAAAATTGTGCGAATATATCATGCATAAGAAACGGCGGATATTGATATAGGTACTTTTAATAAATATAATATCATATTATATATATATATATATATATATATATATATATATATATATATATATATATATGAATAGGATTTGCTTTTTATAAGATCCATATTGTTGCTTAAAGATTATATGGGTATAAAAAAAAATTCTATTTCCAAAAAAAATATTGGAAATTATGAAATCTCATAGGACAAATATAACAATAACAGAACTGTCTTTCATAAGTGCAGTAAATGTTAAAATTGAAAATTATACATTGTGACGAAAATTAGCAATGGGATAGAATTAGCTTTTTTCAAAATAAAATTTCGATCGTTGTAAAAAAGGATAATCGGCAGATAAACGTACATAACCCGACTAGAAATTTTAGTAAGGTCCAGACAAGGACCTTATCAGGCGTGCCTTACATTATGATGAGGTCCAGATCAGGATTACCGTATGAGGTCCTTATCAGGTTTGTCACGCAGAACAGTCATCGGGTCCTTATCATGACTACCTAATCAGATATAAATTATATACGAGTATACAGTATTAATACTTCAATGTAAAATGAGTTCAATGTTAAATGTAACATTTCATGTTTATGTTAAAATGAAAATATTAACACAAATTTCCATTTAACAGAACAAAAATGTTAACCTGTATTGAACAGCAAGGAAGTAGCACAATATTTGTGTAATGTTTGTATACATCAAAATAATGCTATAAGTACTTTACGAAATACGAAAAATGTTTTTTCTCAAAACGGTACAATATTTTACAAAGTTTTTATGTGATTACAATACTTCACTTAATTCTAGGTACCTACAACTAGTGCTTAACCCTAACCTAACATGTACAATTCTAAGTAATACAATACCTGAAAATACTTAATTGTTAATGACTCTATACAAAGGAAAATTTTCAAAAAACCTTTAAACATGAATAATTAAAAATAAAATAAAAACTTAACCTAAAAACACTTACGCACACACTTTCTCTTCACCGTCCGCACGTACACATTTGACCGCCCCCCGGGGCCGAGGGCAGTCACGGTGGGGAGATATCCATCGGCAGGATGAACTTCTTGCTCCGCTTGGACAGCGTCTTTGAAGGCAGGAACATGTCAGCAATTCGGTCGTTGTGGTGAAGACGGCATCTGGCCAGGTGACGTGAAGTTAGTGACATAATGTAGTCCAAGAACAGGTCCAACGCCTGATTCTTGATGTAGTTGACGTACCGGGGTACGTCGCGGGGCGTTCAGGATAAGACGAAGTATCCTGTTCTGGAACAGTTGCAGTCTGGCAATGTTGCCAGATGAAAGTAAGTACCTTACTTACATTGGAATATATATGTACCCAAATATATAATAATAAAGATGAGAGTAGTTTTTATTATTAAACAAAACCGAAAAATTTGTAAGTTTTTTCAGTTATTGACGAATATAGTTTTATTAAACGTTTAAAAATGAAACAATTTTCTTACATTTTAAGAAACAGATTTTCTTAAAATGTAAGATTTTCTTACAGATTCAGTTACAAAAAAATCATGTAAGCTTACATGAGATTGTATTATATAATATAGTAAGTACAAGTAAGGTTATCCTGACATGGACCTGATAATGTTCTGAATATGATAACCCGATAGGAAATTTATGTTTTTTAGGTAAGGTTATCCTGATATGATCCTCTTAAGGTTCTGATCATGATAACCTGTTAAAAATATTTTTCTTACAGGTAAGGCTATCCTGACATGGACCTGATAATGTTCTCATTAGGATAACGCGATAGGAAATTTATGTTTTTTGCGTAAGGTTATCCTTATATGATCCTGATGAGGTTCTGATCAGGATAACCTGTTGAAAAATATTTTTCGTACAAGTGAGGTTATCCTGACATGAACCTGATAATTTCCTCATCAGGTTAACCCGATGAAAAATATTTTTTTTTTCAAAGAAGGTATCCTGACCTCATCCCCATAAGGACCTTATCAGGTTTTCCCTATTAGGGATTACCTTATCTAAACCTGATAAGGACTCGATGATACTTTCTGCAAATAAGGAAAAATTTCTAGTCGGGTAATATAAATTCATAAACTAAAAATAAAACTCAGTAAAAGGTCGGTGGGGTTGCGAAAAAAATTGCCATTAAACAAAAGTTGAATGTACGCTATAAAAAATTTCTGAGTGCGTGTTGCACACACGTCAAACCAGGGCTCCTCAGTAGTTAGTTTTTATGAGTATATTTTCTATACGTTGTCATAAAAATAAAAATATTCGACAATCTTACTCGTATACATAGTTATGTTACTAATGTTACTAATAAAATAGTTCAACGGACTACTAAATTTAGTAGGTACCTCATTGTTGAAAGGAGTTTACCGAGATCGCTATAGGAAATGACCTGTCGGAGCATAAGTATCATTTTGTGGTGGATTAAACTACCAATTAAACTGATATTGTGGGTAAAATTTGAGTTATATAGGATGATGGGAACATGGCTAAATAGGATCTCAAGTTCAATGAGAACCTATTTACTTATGATTTTTTAATCGAAACAGGTTGAATATAAGTAAAGAAATGTTGAAATCATTGATCGTTTTAGATAGATCATCATGTGGGCTTTCAAGAGACATCAAGAAATCCACGGGCAAATGCTTAGTTGTGACTCAAATGGGATGTAAAACGTGGACATGTGTCTACCCCCACACATGCGATTACTTTACTGCAGGCTCTTGTGCATTCTACTTGTAATATTTGCAGAGCAGTCAAATAGGCAGCTACTTACTGACTAGGCTATGCTCCATATTGGTTTCCTAAAACGTTCACGAACTTTTTACCATTCGTGTACTTTCTCCCTCACTCACTTTTTACAGACCAATCTCCATAATCTCCTTTATAAATAATTAAATTTTTTAGATATTTCAGTTAATTCTATCCCATTATAATCACATATTTAAAGTTTAAAAAAAAAATTTAATAGAAATGTGTCGAAATTTTAAAAATATTTTAAGCACTGTGAGAAATTTCATTTGCTTAATCATGATTAAAAAAGAAAAACAAGATATGTATAAATAGAATACTCGTTTCATAAAAAAAATTGTTAATTTAAAAACAAATTGAATTTGGTGATAAATAAGATGAAAACGAAAAATACATTTTTTTTTCAACCACAAGGTTATTTTAAGACAATTAAGAAAATACAGTACAAGTCCAACACCCTATATCGCTTGTATATGTGATTGTAAAACATTTAGAAATAATGACAATCTAGATATTATTATTTTCTCAAATGGATGATTTGACAATTACGCCAAGTGACTCACTGAATGTACGATTTTGCTACTAAAATTGTAATAGTGGTAGAAGCGCAGGGAAGAACGGACGAAAGTTAAGGGGGACCACTAGTGTGACATTTTAAAAAAAAAAATCGAAATTTTTTTGTGCATATTTCGATAGTTTAAACCTTTAAAAATAACATCTTAAAATTTCAAGTGCATATCTCAAATAATTTTTGAGTTACAGCCATCCGAAGAGTGGATTCTGATTTTCATTGTTAAGTAACTTTGAAGTATTGAGAAATGTATGAAGGTTGACAGTTTCTGGACTTGGCTGCCAGTCACATGTTGTGGAGAAACTAGACCCTGGCACATTTAAACGACTCATCTAGTTTTACTATGACCGCTATAGTGAGTACATCGTAAATAATTTTAGTAAAAATTCTCAGTGATTAAAACCAAAAGGTAAAATTACGAAAAAATACATTTTTCAAATTTGCTGCATTTATAACTCGAAGACAAATCATTCGATCAATTTGATTCTTATTGCAGCTTCTTTTATTATAAATTCCCTTTTTTTCAGCAGGTCACACTATAGTGGTCCCCCTTTAATATTGTCTTACAATTAGTTTTCAAGATCATTTACGTTTTACGATATTATGTCTTTTATATAATTTTTTTTATTAGCAGTTTTACAAACCTAAATAAATGTATCCAAAAAGGAATGATTTTACGGGTGTATGAGGTAAGAGGCGCACATATACAATACCATATTCACAATCGGTATGTCCATTATACACATTATATGATGAAGAGTGTATTGGGAAAAGGTCGATTCGGATTATGGAGGGTAGAGTTAAAGGAGAAGTATCTCATATGGGACTTGAATCGAAAAAGTGGTCCCTGAATTTAATGAAATAATAGTTCAATAATTACCCAGAACGGCGCTGATAAGCAATCAAGGTTCGATCTGAACTTAGCGATTATAAGTGAAGTGAAGTATGCCAAAGGGAAATACTAACTGTTAAAAACAATAAAAATTGAATTAAATAAAAAAACAGTCAAAACCTGAATTAAATATAACAATTAAAACTGTTAATAACAATAAAAACTGTTGTAAATTGTCAGCGCTTAATTTTTAATTTAAGAATTTTAGTACACTAGTGCCATCTTAATTTCATCCACTTTTGGGGCCACTTTTTTATATGGAGATACTTCTCCTGATACTCTACCCACCATAATTACATTTTTTAGGAAATTTGCTATGCAATTGTGGTTAATAAATTAGATACCTATAATATGTATATCAACAAAAATTACTTACTCAATTGGTTACCTAATTTCATTCTCATTCGCATGACAAATTTT
>JAPWDM010000128.1:0-28066 GCA_035578155.1 Brachynemurus nebulosus | reverse complement strand
AGATATTATTCCCGCAAATTTACTATTACAGCGTTAATAATTATTATTATTCCTAATTTTTTTTTTATTTTTTTTTTTTTTTTAAATTTTTTATTTCTTTAAAGGTGCATTTTCATGCTGTCGCTAGTCGCTGATATTAAGCGACAAATGCAGTCACGTGATGAAAATTTAATATGCGCGCCATCTAGAATAAATGCAGCGATAAATTTCAGCGTTTAGCGTCAAATTTTAGCGACAAATGTATCAAAAGTCCATGTATCGATATAGGTAACCTATAGATATATAAATGACACTTGTTTGTAACCATTCAGCTTATAAGTAACAAATACAGAGATTTGACTAAAGTAATAAATAAATACTGTTTTTATAAATATATTAACGGAGAAAACCATGTCTAGTCTATATGATTATCAAATGTGGATTTATCAGTGTCAAAAAATTATCCGGCAAGCGCAAATTAATAGGATCCGACGAAGTAGGGTTATACCCACACTTTTACTTAATCATATTGCTATTGTGAATAAAAAAAAAAAAAAAAAAAAAAAAAAAACAGTATAAAAAAAAAAGATTTTGGGTTCATCCACTTTATAAATTGCGACAAGAACATGGATTTTTTGAAGCTGTATTCCCGACACTTTCTTCATACTCAGACAAATTCGAAAATTATATTCGTATGTCGGCAACTCAGTTTGAAGAATTACTATGTTTAATTGGTCCATATATTACAAAAAAAAACGTTGTAAGAGAACCAATTTCAGCAACTGCTCGACTTGTTACGACTCTGCGGTAAGATTGTAAATATTATAAATTATGTACTATCATGTAGTTCAACAATGCTGATTTTAAAAAAAAATTTTAGATACTTGGCAACAGGTGATTGTATTACATCTATTTCCTATCATTATCTTGTTGGCGTAATAACAACGACGAATATCATTGCTGAAACTTGTCAGGTTATTTGGAATTGTCTTCAAGAAAAGGTTTTACCGTACCCTAAAGCAACCCGTGATTGGTTAAAAATTGCCGAAGACTTTGATAAGCATTGGCAATTTCCTCATTGCATTGGAGCTATCGATGGTAAACACATACAAATACAGGTATATACTATTATTCGTATGTAAATCAATGTTCGAATTATTTTGCTAATTATTATAATATATATCGTTTGTATAATTTTTATCATTATTTTTGTAGTGTCCTGACAATGTGGGCTCATTATTCTACAATTACAAAAACCATCACAGCATTGTATTGCTTGCGATATGTGATGCTAATTATTCATTTTTATTTATTTTTTGATATTGGAGCATTCGGTCGGCGCAGTGACGGTGGAATTTTTCGCGATTCTGAAACGGGCCAAAAATTTGAAAGACGTGAAATGAATGTACCGGAAGCTGAGTTGCTTACGGTGGATGGTATGCCTTTACCATATGTACTTGTCGGTGATGAGGCTTTCCAATTAACAGATTATCTACTTCGCCCGTATCCTGGAAGAGGTGGCCTTAACAAAGACCAAACGATCTTTAATTATCGTCTAAGTCGTGCTCGACGTACAATTGAAAATTCCTTTGGCTTACTAGTCTGTTTGTGGAGAATCTTAAAGAAATCAATTGAAGCTACAGTAGACAATACTGTCAGCATAGTGAAAGCTATTATATGTCTTCACAATTGGCTTCGTAAAAATGATAAAGATAATAGTTACATCCAGGAAAATATGGTTGATCAAGACGGAGAGAATGGTTTTATTCCGGGACGGTGGAGGGATGAAGTTGATGAAAATTCAGCACTCCAAGATGCTCGAAGATATGGTAATCATTTTAGTTCTCGATCTGCAGTAACTATTCGAGATGAATTTTGCGATTATTTCAATGCAGAGGGGGCTGTTCCTTGGCAATATAATTAAACTTTAAAATAAATCGCCGTGATGTTCTTTTTTTTGCGATATTACTGGACAAATACTGAAAGAAGCAAGCAACATTACATGAGCAACTCATAAATTTTTTTATTTTAGGTCTGCATATTTCGAAAGTTTCTCGAGAAATCCGCTTAGAAATGTATTTTGGATATTATAAATTCATCGAAAATATACACAATTAATTATGATACTTGAAAAAATGTATAAGTCTTACAAATGGAATTGTAAATAGTAAACAAGAATATTACGATAAATAAGCTTTTTGTATAGAAGGTGCAAAAGATATTTTTTAGCGTATAATAAATCTGTCGCAGATTAACACAAATAACTGTAATGTTTGACAAACATAATTTTTAATAAATTAAAGTAAAAAAAATGTTTTTTAAGAAAAAGCTTTTATTTAAAAATGGGCTAAAAAAAAATAAAATAACCTTTGAGTGAAGTTTGTAGCAATATGCAACATAATTTATAAAAGCTTGAGGCGTTATCATTAATTATTTCTGTTGTGGATATAAGAGCTATTTTACATTTCATTAGTTACCAAAATTAATTAAGCGCCTCAAGCTTTTATAAATTATGTTGCATTTTGCTTCAAACTTCACTCAAAGGTTATCTTATTTTTTTTAGCCCATTTTTAAATAAAAAGCTTTTTCTTAAAAAACATTTTTTTTACTTTAATTTATTTTCTACTTTTTAGTCTGATTACAATTAATTTGAAAAGAAAAATTAAAGAAGTAATTCTTTACCTATATTTTAATCGGTTAATTTACCTTAATCAAGCATAACTATGGAAACAAAAAATTGCAATGTAAAATCAATGGACAAAAATTTGACAGTTCTAAATGTCAAAAAGTTGCACAGGACTAAAAATCAACAATTTTTTTGGGGGGGGGGGGCAATGTAGGACAAAACTAATTATACAATATTGCATTGTCATCAAGGTTAGACACGTACGTAAAATTTGAAACCTCTAGCTCAGTTAGAACCTGTCTAAATTTTGATTCCAAGATTTGCTCTAAACCAACATACTAACATATCAAGTTAAATAAAAACTTTTAAAAATGAAATTGTAAAGAAAAATGCTTTGATTAAAAATAAAGTTTTTTTATTGAGCAAAGTCAACAGATAATTTATTTCCATATTTTAAAACTATTGCAGATAAGCACAAGTAATTATAAGCTTGAAAATAATGTAAATTCTTTAAACTGGAATTGTAATAATATTTATTTTGTACTAATGTAACGATATATTTCTTTAGTTGAAACTAACAATTTAAAAATCTAATTTTATTTAATTTTTAATATTTTAAATTTGCTTTGTGATATAGAGTAACCGTTGATGTTATAAATTATTCTGTACAGCATTGAAAACAATGTCTGTAAACTGTTTTATTATCTCCATTTGTACTCGCTGTGGTAACTGCCGTATTTGATTCCCCATCCCTACGAGATAGGCATCAATCGTGTCCAATTTTGGAGGGTCAGGTAATGTTACAGGAACCATTTCACGGCACAAAGCATCTGCGATGCGATTTAATGCATTTGTTGAATCAATCATATCATCTTTGTTAGAGCGTCGACGCTTTCTACTATTGCTAGCGACATCTGAAAAGGATAAAAATAATTCATTTTTATATCACTGAAATGAAGGAAAGAAATGCAACGAAGAAGGTCCTTATTTTATAGGTATTGAAGTTTATCTATTGTTATATGAATCTTTAATATATTTATGTTTTATTATTTATGTTGCAATCGGGCCATTTGTTTGGACACAAGTTGTTAACGAGGCCAGTAAACCAAAACAAACAACCAAAAAAATATCGACGATTTACTAATCCATACTTTCTGCTGACTCTGATAAAAATGACGTGATTATGTGGGTCAAACAATAATATAAAAAATTGTAAAACGATAATCAGAGAGTAGTCGGAGAGAAGGAGCGGAGAAGTCGGAGAGTAGTCAAAAGAAGTAGTCAGAGTGGAGAAGTAAAGAAGTAGTCAAAGCGATGTAGTCAAAGTAGAGTAGTCGGAGAAAGAGAAGTCGAGGAGAACAGTATGGAGTGGTAAAGAGCATTGGAGCTTGTAGCTAGTTGCTAGCAGGGGGATGGGCTACTCAGGGTAATTTAACATGCTCAAGGTCGTAATTGGGAAGTTTATTTTGGTGGCCAATAGCAAGAGCTTGTAATTAAACCACGGGAATAACTTGTGTCCAGGTAAGTCCTGATTCTGTCGCTTATATTTTAACTTTTGTTTATAAATGTTTACCTGTCTATTTGGAGAACAATTCCTATTTTGTTTTATTGTATTTGATGTCATTAATGTTCCTATTTTGTTTCTTATGTCTTTTATTTATTTGTTTGTTAATAAAATTGTTAAATTGAAACCATTATTTTATTGAGTGAAAAGTGAACACCCTTAAATTCCCGCAAGTCTATCGTAGTGATCAGGAGTTCGAACCCCGACCTTTCTGTAGGGTTTTCAACGCTACCAATAACATCAATTTATCCCCTACAGAAAAGGTCCGTACCTCCGTCGATAACATTTACATACCGAAAGACTGGTTTGTTTCAACGTCTTCATCACATACTTCGCTAGAAGTATCATCAATTGATGAATCTACGTTCATATTATCCTCATTGTTCGCACGTTCACGTGGTACATTACTACTTGTTCTGGAAGAAAAATACCCCTGTCGCAGCATCTGCATAACATAGCGAATTTCGAAATATTGGGCACTGGCGGATCTCATCTAAGACCTGTATCCATTTAAAATAATTCAGCTTTCTAAGAGTGAAAAGATTTTCAAAATCAGTTGAGTAGTTAATTTTTGGCGCTTTTTCGCAAAAGGCGCTTGGCGCATATACCCATCTAAACTAGTTTAGCTTTCTAAAAGTAAAAGAATTTTCAAAATCGGCTAGGTAATTTATTTTTGGTATATTTGGGACCCAAGACCCCGAACGGACTTTGTACAGCATAGTGCTATCCACCTAAAATAAGTTAGTTCTCTAGCAATGAGAAAATATTGAGAATCGGTTCGGTAGCTTATTTCTATCCTATATAATATAGGATATTTTATCTTTCCAACAGTAAAACTATTTTTAAAACCCGTTGTGTAGTTTTCTATGCCGCATTTGCATCCACAGGACAGTTGTGAATCTCAGATGACATACTGTAGTTATCTAAAATTGTTTACCTCTGCAATAGTGAAAAAATTTTCAAAATCGGTCAGTTATTTTATTTTTGACACTTCTGGGTCCCATGAACTTTGACGGACCTTACATAACGTAATCTATAACTATCTAAAATAGTTTAGCTCTCTAACAGCGAAAAATTTTCAAAATCGGTCGCTTATTTTATTTTTGACACTTCTAGATCCAATGGACCTTAGCGGACCTTGCATGAGGTAACCTATATCTTTCTAAAATAGTTTAGCTCTCTAACAGTGAAAAAATTTTCAAAATCAGTCGGTTATTTTATTTTTGACACTTTTAGATCCAATGGACCCTAGCGGACCTTACATAAGTTAATCTATATCTATCTAAAATAGTTTAGCTCTCTAACAGTGAAAAAATTTTCAAAATCGGTCGGTTAGTTTATTGTTGACATTTTTGGGTCCCATGGACCTTGGCGGACCTTACATTACGTATTCTATATCTATCTAAAATAGCTTAGCTCTTTGACAGTGAAAAAATTTTCAAAATCGGTCGCTTATTTTATTTTTGACACTTCTAGATCCAATGGACCTTAGCGGACCTTGCATGAGGTAATCTATATCTTTCTAAAATAGTTTAGCTCTCTAACAGTGAAAAAATTTTCAAGTTTATTTTTAACACTTTTGGGTCGCATGGACCCTGGCGGACCTTACATTACGTACTCTATATCTGTCTAAAATATCTAAAATAGCTTAGATCTTTGACAGTGAAAAAATTTTCAAAATCGATCCAGTTCTTTAAAATTTTTTTCCTGGCATATAAACATTATTATTATGTTATCTTTCTATAATATTTAATAATATTATATCATGACATTACCTTCATTATCTTGTTCATTTAAAATTCAATAAAAAAATTAAAAAAATCTTCATTACACATGCTTAAAATATCTGGTTAATTTTAATTTAAAAAAATGAGACAGAGATATGGTATTTATAATACATAGATTTTGAATAACTACCGTTTGTTTCACGTAAAAAAAATGAAATTTTTGTATATGTTATAAGCAACTGAGATAGAAATATAAATTACTTATTACAATGACAAAGAGAGCAAAATAAGGCAAAAGTGAATATTACGATTTTCTCGAAAACTACTTAACATAGAAAGAAAATTATAAGAACAGTTTCTTCATAATTTTTTCTTTCCTTTTCAACGATGTAAAAATCGAACTGTCTTATAATAGGATCGAATGATAAAAAATGGCCAGAAAACCTACTTCTGGGCATCCGACGTGTCTGGCTAACGAACTTAGCCAAGCCAATTCAGAATCCAGTCCGTACACAAAATTTCATAAGCGTTAGACGTTCCGTTCGAGAGTTATCGTGGGAACATATATATATATATATATATATATATATATATATATATATATATATATATATATATATATATATATATATACATATATATATATATATATATATATATATATATTTTCGTATTCTAGGGACCTCAAAACATATTTCTGCCATAGTCCCGGACTCAGATTGCGTCATGAGACCTACTGTAATAACTGAATTTCGAGTTTTCGAAATTCGCTAAAAAAACATTACAATAAACCATTGCTAATCCAAATGAACATAAAGTTATCCAAAGAGTTGACACACTCGACGTATCCTGATCAGCATAATCGAATTTGTTAATAAATAACTTACTCTCGTAATAAACAGGAATCACGTAGAAACTCGCAACACTCGTAAAATTTCCAACGATTTTGAGCGGTTACTGTGGCCGAGCCACTTGAGCGACGTTCTGCGTGAATAATCCTGCGATATGTATCACGTAAGTAGATAAGCTATGACAGTTCTGGGCCACCGCAAAACGGAGTAACTTGAACCCCTTTGACGATGTTTGAAAGCTTGTGTCTTATGGGTCTATTGCACCCATTTTACGGTACTACACATTCCGAACTGATGAGTCATCAAACTGTATCGATGTGCAAACCTTGACCTTTGACCCGGCACGTACTGAGTACATGTATTTAAAATTTGTTGTTGACATTTGACCCCAGCACTCGCTCATACTGTTGGCCTTGAAACTCCAAAGACATGAGTCATCACTTCGACAAAATAAATTCAAGTTAACCCATTATGCATCATCACTATTTTCGTCACAATTTAGTTTTGTGTTAACCCATTACCCGCCATAGTTTTTGAATGGAAACCTAACGCATGCGCAGACTGAATTTAAGTACATGACGCATGCGCAGACTGAATTTAAGGTTACAATTTGATAGATGGGGTACACTACCGCGTCAAAAATGTGGGGTTACCCTAACTCGGGGGTGGCCCCAAACTTTTGACACCGTACTGTACTTAAATTTTTGGTACACTACCGTGTCAAAAGTGTGGACCCCCCTGGCCAAAAAGGTATCCTATCACTTTTTGAAGCGTACTGTACTTATTTTGTGTACGTGCAAACCTTGACCCCAACACGCGCTTGCCTTAATTGCGTCATTTTAAACGAAAGGTACACTACCAAGTCAAAAATGTGGGGAATACCCTAACCCAAGGGGTGGCCGCTAAATTTTGTGGGGGGCACGGTACCAAGCGCTAGCCGCAATCATGACTTCAGACCCCAGATTTCAGACTCCGGGGTCCAGACTCCAAATTTCAGACCGCTACTGTACTGCCGGAAATTTGGGTGTCAATTGTACTTGAGGGTTTTTTTTGTATATGAGTCAAGTCTTTATAAGATTAATTTGTTTATTTAATAAAAACTCGTGACTTTATACGGTTTGAGTTTGTTTATTTAAGATTTTTTAGCTGACTTAGGATGATGTAATTTCATGATATGTTTGCATCATAGTCAGAGGGGAATTTTATTTAAAAGCAAGTCACAACTTGTCAGATCCAGGAATTTGTTTACACTAATGTCATCCGAAATCATTAATTTAGCTATGTTTATTTAAGATTTTGCTGACTCATACTCAGATATTTTTTTAATTTATTTATATAAGACGTTTTAATTTTAAAAATGTTTATTTAAGATTTTGACAACACAGCAATTTCTTTGTTTGATCTCAAATACGAAATAATTTTCTCGGAATTTTTAATTTATGGCCTGATAATAATCGGGGGTTTTTTTAGTTTATTTATATAAGTTTTAATTTTAAAAAATGTTTATTTAAAATTAGTCAGCAATTCTTTTATTAGGTTTCAAATGCGAAATGAATTTCTCAGAATTTGACATTTGACCTTCGGTTATTTGCGTTGTAAAAATTCTGAGCCAGCATTTTTTGTGATTCCCCTCCAGAATTTTTCGAGCAGTCAAAATCGTATAAATTGAGGTCTGCGTGCCCCCTCAAATCACTTCTTCAGCAAACTTCAAGCAGTTAATATTGTTATTGTTGCAAGAATTTGTATCGAGATTTTTTTAAAATTAAAATACAACAATGGCTTCATTAAACGACGTGGCAACTAGAATGGTGGAAAATGTACGAAACGCGCTATCATTACTGGAAATGGATACCCGGGATGCAGATGAATTGGAAAAATGGATGAAACATACGAATACCAACATACGACTAATCAACAAGGCTATACGTGGAGCGGAAAATTTGGGACAACGCAAACATTTTGAATCATGTGCGGGAAAAATGAAAGGATTTCGAATTAGAATGAAGGCGCTACGAAAACATGGTAAGTTTTTTTTCAAATATAAATTTATTTTTTAATGATTTTTTTATAATTTTGATATATCAACATGGTAAGTTTTTTAAATAAATTTTTTTTTTTTTTTTTTAATGATTTTTTATAAATTTGATAAATTATTTTTTTATGTTGATTGTTTCAGGTGCCGGCATGAATCGAAATCAACGTAAAAGATCTGATAGAATTCAATGGGCTGACGTGGAATCCGCATTTGCAAGTCGAATACGAACGGGAGTGGTTACCAACATAACACACATAGAGCCAAAGGACTTTTTAGACGACGCTACATCGATGTTCACTCGGCGAATACAAAATATATTAAAAAAATACTTAACGATAAAAGTCAACACAACGTTTTGCGGGTTATTTGTGAAAACTGATGGTGACGAGGATAAATACGACATGAAACATTTCAATACACCGAATATCATAATAGATCGTGGAACAAACCTAAAACAGTGCTACATGGAACATGTACGGGAACCAATTTTGAGAAAATTGAGCGAGTTTACCGAGTCGGGGAGCGGATGGGATTTATCAAGCATAATCAACCTAGCTGTGAACATCAACAAGTATACACCTTTCCGTGGATCAAGCTACATCGAATTACCTCAAGAAATAAAAACGAAAAAAGCATGTATCAACATCCAAAACTTCAACGATGACGCCTGTTTCGCGTGGGCAGTGGTATCTGCACTTTACCCAGCTACACGGGGTAATCATCCATATCGAACCAGCTCTTACCCACACTACTCAACGGTGCTAAATTTAGACGGGATACAGTTCCCAATGACGATTCAGCAAGTGAGCAAATTCGAGAAACAGAACCCAACAATATCAGTCAACGTGTTTATACTAAAAAAACAAAATGGACATTTCGAAACCGTACCTGCTGCGCTAACGAGAGAGAAGAAACAAAACCACATAAACCTTTTAATGATCCAGAACGAGTATTATGAGGATGAAGACAACGAACAGGACAACGATCAAGATTTACGCTACCATTTCTGCTGGATTAAGGACTTATCGCGACTCGTATCAAAACAACTATCAAAACGTGACGGGAAAAAATATATCTGCGATCGATGCTTAAATTACTTTCATACGGAGGATAAACTGATAAAACATACAGAAGACTGCGTGAACATGAACAACTGTCGGGTGATAATGCCAGAAGGGAAAAGCAAATACATATCGTTCAAAAATTACAGTAACAAGAAACGTGTTCCATTTATAATTTACGCGGACGTCGAGTCATTCCTGCAACCTGTGACGGATAACGAAAATCGGAAAAACACGACAACTTATCAACAACATCGGGCATACAGTATCGGTTACTACTTTCACTGCTCCTACAACAACCAGTTAAGCTACTATCTATCATACCGCGGGCCAAATTGCGAAAAATGGTTCGCGGAAGAACTGGCAACGTTACGTGAAAATATCTTGGAACCCATATATGATAACATAATACCAATGAACGAGTTAACACCAGAGGAACAACAGCAACTTAAACAACGAAGTACCGGGTGCCACATTTGCGAGAAACCATTCAAACCTGAGGATATTGTGGTTCGTGATCATAACCACTTCACCGGCGAATACAATGGACCTGCGCACAAGGGATGCAACTTGAATTATAAGGATTTTCATATGATTCCTGTTGTATTCCACAACTTGAGTGGTTATGATGCACATTTCGTAATAAAGGATATAGCAACAGCATTCGAGGGACGTGTCGACTTACTACCAATCAACAAGGAACGATATATTGCATTCACTAAACATGTTACGGGCAGCGAAATTACATTTAGATTCATCGACTCTTTCCGATTTATGGCATCAAGTTTGGATAAATTATCTTCATATCTCAACGAGTTCAACATAGTTAAATCACAATTTCCGGATACCGACTACAAATTACTTACGCGCAAAGGTGTTTTTCCGTACGACTACATATCAGGCTGGGATAAATTGGAAGAAACATGTTTACCATCACGGGGGAAATTCTACAATCGACTCAACGATAACGATATCACCATGGATGACTATACACACGCACAAAAAGTTTGGGATACATTCAACATACAGACGCTTGGAGAATACTCGGATTTATATATGAAAACGGACATACTACTACTCGCGGATGTTTTCGAGAATTTTCGGGATACGTGCATGCGCACACACGGATTGGATCCAGCTCATTATTACACGACGCCGGGACTTACGTGGGATGCAGCCTTAAAATATACAAAAGTGGAGTTAGAACTGATATCTGATGTGGACCAATTATTATTCATTGAACGTGGTATTCGAGGTGGATTGAGCCAGTGTAGTAACCGATACGCGACAGCAAACAATAAATATATGAACACCTACGATCCGGACGAGGAATCAAAATACCTGATGTACTATGACGTGAACAACTTATATGGATGGGCAATGTCACAATACTTACCAACGGGAAATTTCAAATGGATGGAAAATACTGACATAGATGTTCAACAAATACCCGATGATTCACCTACAGGATACATACTTGAAGTGGATTTGGAATACCCGAGAGAACTGCACGATAAACACAACGATTTACCATTATGTCCAGAGAGAATGTGTGCACCCGGTACTAAACAGGAAATGTTATTGGCAACGCTATACAACAAACAGAAATACGTGATACACTATCGGAACCTGAAACAATGTCTACAACACGGGATGAAATTAAAGAAAATACATAGAGTGCTACAATTCGATCAATCACCATGGCTTAAATCCTACATAGATTTAAACACAGCTCTAAGACAAACGGCGGGAAACGAATTCGAGAAAAATCTCTACAAGCTACTCAACAACGCGGTCTTCGGGAAAACGATGGAAAACGTACGGAAACACTCGATCGTGAAATTGTTAACGAAATGGTATGGACGATATGGTGCGGAAGTTATGATAGCGAAACCGAATTTCCACAGCCGCACCATATTTGACGAGAATCTTATTGCAGTCGAACTACGGAAAACGGAAGTGTTTATGAACAAACCAATATACGTCGGGCAAGCAATTCTGGATATTTCGAAAACATGTGTCTACGATTTTCATTACAACTACATACAGCCAACGTTCGGGAACAACAGCAAATTACTCTACACGGATACCGATTCATTGATTTACGAGATAAAATGCTCAGATATTTACGAAATAATGAAACGAGATATTCAATACTTCGATACGTCGGATTACAACGCGGATAATCAATATAACATGCCAAGAGTCAATAAGAAAATACCCGGGTTAATGAAGGATGAGCTAAATGGTCGAATCTTTACAAAATTTGTGGGCTTAAGATCGAAAATGTATAGTTGTCAAGTGGACGGCGAGGATCACACGAAGAAAGCGAAAGGTGTAAAGAACTCTGTGGTTAAGAAAACGATAACTTTCAACGATTACGTGGATTGTCTAAAACACAATACAATCATAAACCGACAACAAAACCTGATACAATCGAAAAAACATAACGTGTATAGTGTAACTCAGAACAAGGTGGCGCTCAGCCCGTACGATACGAAACGATATATTGTAGAGGGGGAAACGGATACTTTAGCATGAAGACATTACTCGTTAAATTACTGAATATCAACAACGTTAAAATTAGTACGCAAGTGGAAATGGCATCGTCATCATCGGCTTACTGGAAACGGCTACAAATATTTTCAAGTGAACTGGATAAACTACGTAAACGGGTTGATACCTACGAAAAAACAATTGATGCTATTGTAAAAATGCAAAATTTGAAATTGTCTGAACCGGAATCAATGGAGTGGGATAAAATGGATGTTTCAATTGGTGAATTTTTCGAACGTGAACCAATGCTACTGAACGAACTGACTTTGGAAACATTTCTTCAAATCTACAAGTGGATCAGTTTGAATGTGTTGAAAAGTTATGGTGCGAAAATCATACAACGCGCCTGGATTTGGTTACCATCCGATTATCGAGCCATGTTTCAAGAATGTGAACCATGTTTTGAACATTATAATCGACCCTGGCAACAAGATCATATTGATGGACCACCTGGTTTGAAAATACGCTGTGAAATGTGCAAGAATGTTGTGAAAATGGAGGAAAACTTTCAACCGCCTGTTGGTGAACCATTGACATTTGCAACACGGATTTCACACGTTGAAGACATATTTCTGACTCATCCTTATTTGTATACAAAAGTCAGAAATTTCGATATGTTATTATACTTAACAAAACAACTATTGAAATATGATATTTGGGTGCAACATCTGTATGCATATATGATACCCGAATATGCACAACGAATTTGTCAAGTATGGGATCAGTTACCTGAAAACATGAAACAATTACGTTCAGGTGTTATTGAATATATAAACAAATCATACAATTTTTAATATTTATTTATTGTAAAAAATATTTCATATACATTTATTGTAAAAAAATATTTCATATACAAAACATTTATTGTAAAAAATATTACATATACATTTATTGTGAAAATATTTTGTATTCATACTTATATTTTAAAAATAAAGAACAATAATTATTTACATATATGTGTTATTTATTTGAAAAAAAACCTTTTTATCTTACAGGGTTAAAAAAATATAAAAATAAAATATACACTTCAATGAGGGATAACTGCTGCTTCTTATACGGTGGTGTTCTTCAAAATTCAGTAAATTCTTAGTGTGGATAATCAATTAATCATCATCATCATAATCGCTAGCATCTTCTTTATCAGTTTCATCCAGATAATCACCTAGTGGCTCAATAACATCAGCCTTTTGAAGTTCGCGAAGTATAGAGAATATTTCTCGACCAACAGTAGTTTCTTTTAAAGCATTTAACTCTTTGATTAAATCTTCTCGATCGTAAACGTTAAACAACAACATATTTTTATTTTCCTCTAAACTTCGAATAATATTGATTATTTTTTCACCAGTCTCTGAAGTCTCGTATAAACGTTGTAATTCATCTATTAAAGTATTAGGATTATGCCAGTATTTTATTTTTTTTGATTGTATGTTAACATTTCTAGACTCTTTCAAGTTGTCTTGCTTAAAATGCTTAGCTAAGGCCCCGTTTTCAACATTTTCATTTGAAACTATATGACGTTTTAAGCTTATTGGATTAACCTGATTGACAATTTTGGCTTCATTTTCCGAGTCAACGTTTCGAACCTCTTTTAACATTATAATATCTAAAGCAGTTCCTAAAAGTTTAGTTAGTTGTGAAGAGGAGGTTGTTTCATTGCAATTGTTATTAATTGCTGTTAAGTGATTTACTTGCTTACTTTCATTAGACCAACTATCTTTCTCGTTTTCAGATTGACGACGGTTTTCTCCTCTTTTCAAAGAGTTAAATTTGGCTTGAAAGGCTTCAGTTGCAGCAGCTATCCTTTTTTGGTCAAACGGATTCAAGATTGCTTCAGAGTAATCAATATCATGCTGTAGTTGAGATGTATTTTCATCATCATTATCATCAAATCTAGATATAGAGATATCATCAGGTGTTTTATTATTAGCATCATATGGTATGAATTTGCTTGATGAGTTATCATTCTTTCCAATCGTACAATCATTAATATTGCTTAACGAATTATGTTGAGCATTTAAGTGTCTAGAAAGATTAGACTTTCGCGTAAATGCTTTACCACAAAAATCACAATTATACATCGTTCAGCAAGAGGTCTGAAGCGTTCGCTAGTAAATGAATAACTGTTCAAAGATTTATTGCTTCTCTACTTATATATACTTAGCTCATTTGCTTCACCGAGCGACTCATTTGACTCCAACGAGTGACTCACATGCTCCCGGAGTGTCTCATTTTGTTCCCGGAGTGACCCATTGGGCTCCTGGAGTGACTCATTTTGCTCCCGGAGTGACTCATTTTGCTCCCGGAGTGACTCATTTTGCTCCCGAAGTGACTCATTTTGCTACCGGAGTGACTCATTTTGCTCCCGGAGTGACTCATTTTTCTCCCAGAGCGACTCATTTGACTCCAACGAGTAACTCACATGCTACCGGAGTGACTCATTTCGCTCCCGGAGTGACTCATTTTGTTCCCGTAGTGACTCATTTTGCCCCCGGAGTGACTCATTTGGCTCCCGGAGTTACTCATCTTGCTCCCGGAGTGACTAATTTTGTTCCCGGAGTGACTCATTTTGCTCCCGGAGTGACTCATTTTGCTCCCGGAATGACTCATTTTACTCCCGGAGTGACTCATTTTGCTCCCGGAGTGACTCATTTTGCTCCCGGAGTGACTCATTTTGCTCCCGGAGTGACTCATTTTGCTACCGGAGTGACTCATTTTGCTCCCGGAGTGACTTATTTTTCTCCCGGAGCGACTCATTTGACTCCAACGAGTAACTCACATGCTCCCGGAGTGACTCATTTCGCTCCCGGAGTGGCTCATTTTGTTCCCGGAGTGACTCATTTTGCCCCCGGAGTGACTCATTTGGCTCCCGGAGTTACTCATCTTGCTCCCGGAGTGACTAATTTTGTTCCCGGAGTGACTCATTTTGCTCCCGGAGTGACTCATTTTGCTCCCGGAATGACTCATTTTACTCCCGGAGTGACTCATTTTGCTCCCGGAGTGACTCAGTTTGCCCCCGGAGTGACTTATTTTGCCCCCGGAGTGACTCATACACCTTATCATAGTTAAAGAGCTCATACAGCTTATCATGGTTAAAGGGCTCATACACATTATCATGGTTAAAGGGTATAAAATAGTTAAACTTACACAAAATATTGTCAATTTACCGGTGGTTGTCAAAGAGTTAACATCTCTTTCGCTGAAAAAACAATTTCGTGGTATAACAATTGCATTTCGAACCATGATAATTTACAATTCAGAGCAGTCCACCACTAGACAACCTAGCAAAGGACTTTCGAAACTTAAGATCATTAAACGTAAAACTTTTAAGCGACAACACATTTCACCCGAAAATTTAGCATTCCTTAAATCACTAGGTCTTAAAGTCAAAAGAACATGGTACTCAGTAATGTGCTAAATATTATTAACAGTTTGTAATTTGATGGTCAACTAGTAATAGCTATTAGTATCCATTTTCGGATACATCCCACAAATTAACTATCCTCACCAATTTTAATTATTTTATATAAAGTTGTGGATTGTGTGAGTAAATTCAGTTCTACAGCGGCGATAAAAAATAGCGTTTCTTGATATACAAGGCTATCAAGGAGCTTTTTTATTTTAAAGAAGTTGGTATCGTTGCGGAAAATTCGGATGAAATATTACATCTTATATTCGATGCACCGTTTGATTTCAACGAGTTGCCGAAGAAATATGAACGGGTTGCTGCACGTTAGCTTTGCCGAAATTGGCATGAGATATCTTGGTCATATGGATTTATTCCGTACAAAAAACTTCATTCCATATTGAAACCTATATTAAAGAAGTTTCAAGGGCGGTGAAAAGAAGAAATGGATTTCAAATTTGTTTGATGACACCGAACACCGGTCGTGGATTTTGAATTTGGAGGAAATATTTGATGTATCGAAGATTTCCAATCTGCGAGATGAATATTATTCAAGACGCTGTATGATCCATTCAGATAAAATTTGCTCATTAGAAAACTGTATTCTTTTAAAAAAATTTTATATGGAAAATAAATAGATTTTTAGTAATATATACATTTAAGCAATTTAATTTTTTGTATACATATTCTATAAATAAAATTTAAAAAAAAAGAAAAATATGTGCGTTTTATTTAATTATTACTCGGAATTCCCCTATTTTTTTACAGCAAAAAGTTTCTTTCGTTAACCAATAAGAGTATTAACAAAAATCTTATGAAATTTATTATTCTAATTGAAAAGCATATTTCATGATACACCCTGTATACTAAAATATTTATTAAAAATACTAAATATACACCAGTTATATATACATGATATTATATATATGTTAATGATTGATAAAGTATCAAATTCAAAATGTTCTAGTCTATAAAAATTTTGATTTTACAGACTTAAAAATTTAGTAAAACTCAATGCTGTTATCATTTTTATATTAAGCGACGTGTTTATAGTAATTTAAAACCAAAAATTGAACTTTTATTCTGTTTAAAAATGTTAAATACAATACTATTATACCCTAATATAAATATGTATCAGTATTAAAATGATATACATGGATTTTGCTGATTAAACAAATTTTTTGCAATATTTATAAATTATTTTATAATTAGATTTAATACTTATTCATAAATGGCTATACAATTCGTTTACTAGCATTCATAAAAATTAAAATTATATACAAATTTTCTTTCTTATTCTCAATATACAGAGTGTATACATAAAATATTTTTAATATATAGAGTCTATACATATGTACATACTGAATTATTTCAGATAATTTTCGTTTGATATAGAAACAGTTTTGTGCTACAGTCAAATTCAAAAGTGTTGTGCACCATAAGAAGTAATATTTTTTGTAACTTGTTAAAATTTCAAGAATTTTTGTTAGTTAACTAAAAAATTGGTCACTGTAGGTTAAATGTTAAAGTATTAAAACTGATAAAAATAATTTCTTGCTTGAGGCCTACAATGGGTGATATTTTTTACTAAACAATTTTTTAACTCATTAATATTCCATGACGTCATCTTTCTTATACCAAAAAAACTCCATATATGAGTCATATGATCATAATTCAGCTAAAATAAACATTTAATTATTAGTTGTTTGTTTATTTTAAAACTGATAAAAATTCCTGGAATTTTCCAAGGTTAAATATACCAAAAATCCCCATAAGGTACAGTTAACACTCGATTTCCGGCAGTACAGTAGCGGTCAGAAATCTGGACCCCGGAGTCTGGTTTTAAAATCTAGCGCTTGGTACAGTGCCCCGCAAAATTTAGCGGCCACCCCTTGGGTTAGGGTATTCCCCACATTTTTGACTTGGTAGTGTACCTTTCGTTTAAAATGACGCAATTAAGGCAAGCGCGTGTTGGGGTCAAGGTTTGTACGTACACAAAATAAGTACAGTACGCTTCAAAAAGTGATAGGATACCTTTTTGGCCAGGGGGGTCCACACTTTTGACACGGTAGTGTACCAAAAATTTAAGTACAGTACGGTGTCAAAAGTTTGGGGCCACCCCCGAGTTAGGGTAACCCCACATTTTTGACGCGGTAGTGTACCCCATCTATCAAATTGTAACCTTAAATTC
The DNA here is from genome assembly GCA_035578155.1 of Brachynemurus nebulosus. Classification (NCBI taxonomy): domain Eukaryota; kingdom Metazoa; phylum Arthropoda; class Insecta; order Neuroptera; family Myrmeleontidae; genus Brachynemurus; species Brachynemurus nebulosus. The sequence continues at coordinate 10,073 of JAPWDM010000128.1, read as the reverse complement.
AGTCTGCGCATGCGTCATGTACTTAAATTCAGTCTGCGCATGCGTTAGGTTTGCATTCAAAAACTATGGCGGGTAATGGGTTAACACAAAACTAAATTGTGACGAAAATAGTGATGATGCATAATGGGTTAACTTGAATTTATTTTGTCGAAGTGATGACTCATGTCTTTGGAGTTTCAAGGCCAACAGTATGAGCGAGTGCTGGGGTCAAATGTCAACAACAAATTTTAAATACATGTACTCAGTACGTGCCGGGTCAAAGGTCAAGGTTTGCACATCGATACAGTTTGATGACTCATCAGTTCGGAATGTGTAGTACCGTAAAATGGGTGCAATAGACCCATAAGACACAAGCTTTCAAACATCGTCAAAGGGGTTCAAGTTACTCCGTTTTGCGGTGGCCCAGAACTGTCATAGCTTATCTACTCACGTAAGTTTTTAAACTTAAATTTAACTTCATCGGCAGTTAATTTTTCTAATGAAAAAAAAGTTAAAATTCATACGTTTTTCTTTTACGCTTTCTTATTACCATTATATGAAATGGATAAATATTATGTCTTTTGATTTTTTAAAAACCTAACTACTGGGATGCGATCCTCATTTATAACAAGTTTCAAAAATATACAGTTAATTTATTCTTACCATTCAAAGCCACGGCAACTTCTTCCCAAAGTCTTGCTTGCGTTTCTCGCGATCTTTCTTCAAGTGGAATACTACAATTCCATAACGGAATTCTGGATTGAACCTCAATTATGAGTTTCTCAATTTCAGCATCGTTCAGCTTTTTGTGATCTGTTGTTTGAACTCACGATTTACGCTGTTTTGTTTGTTTATTACCTGCTTGTGGTGACTTAACTGCAATATATTGTACAATTGATAAATATTCATAGACAGGTGAAGTTAATCCTGGAATAATCATTTTATATTGTGATAACATTACTTACAGTTATTTTGACAGGCATTTTCCTTGTTTACAAAAATAGATTCTTCTATTATTCCCTCTTGACCGTTTGGTAAGACTGCTCGTCGGATTATAGTTTCTTTGTCATCTGCAAATAATACAATATATTATGAAAATTGAAACAAGGAGTCGACAGCCTTCAAGATTATTAAAAATAACTTATAAAAAGTTCCTTTTTACTCGACGCGTTTCGATCAATTTATGATCATTTTCAAGAGATATATATTTTTTGGACAACCATTGTCGAAATAAAATAAAAATTAGTCGACTTAGAAAAAGTAATAATGTTAAGTTGTATTGTAACAACAAAAACTCGTCAGGAAGTAAAATTTTTAATTTTCCAAAAAGGTTAAAAACCATGATTGTAATAACAACAAATTAAGATATGACAAATAATTGTAATAAAATTGTAAAAATGTAAAAAAGTAAAAAACCCCGAAATGGGCACGTTCATGAGTACCAGCAGTACAGCAAATCCAAAAAATAGTTGAATTACGGTTGGAACCGCCGATGAAATAACAAAAAACAAAAGAAAAGGCCCTTGTGACCTCTATCAAGGACATGACAACGCCCGAATCCTTCGACGAACAAAGAGATTGAAAACACAGAAAAAACCAACCAATTGTGATAAAATTCACTGGTACACCACACATGAATATTAAAAGTTTTTAAAAATTTTTTAAAAGACAGATAATTAGATAGATATACAATATATTGTTTAAACAGACAGATATACAATATATTGTTTAATAGTTGTTGTAAGTACTTTTTTGATTGCACTATAATTTTAAAAAACAAACCTAACAGAGGATAAAAATAATAATTTTCATCCAAGTAGACATCAGGGTAATCATTAAGGCATGGATGGTTCACATAATCATCAGATATTGTTTCATCATCAGATAAATATAAGGTTATACGTTATATTTTTAAATATTTGTTGATAATTACCTCAAAATCCATCGTTCTTCTAAAAAATTAAGTCGATGCTAATTACATACATATATAATATTACCCAACAAAATTATATATAAAACTTTTTAATGTTTATCGGGTTTTATAATTGCGCTAATAATTATTAAAATATTTTTACGTCCTAAAGTAACGGTTGGCGGATTTTTTAAATATTTTAAATGTTTTAAATAATAGATTAGTGTTGATTCGATTGTTTAAATAACATTGACAACATTGACGCTGGTATATCTGGCGAAAAAGCTAAACAAAATTTAGCTTTATCGCTACATTTATTCTGTATGGCGCGCATATTAAATTTTCATCACGTGACCGCATTTGTCGCTAAAAATCAGCGACTAGCGACAGCATGAAAATGCACCTTTAGGAAAAAAGAAGATAGAAGTATATTATAACATTTTACAGCGTTTTTGTGTGTGCGTTTTAATTTTAAAAACAAAATGATTTCACTTGGTGTGTTACAATTTGGGTTTAGCGAATTTCCAGAATATAAAAAAAAAAAAACGCCGTGAGCAGCGGAGCCCCATCACGGAACTCGAATTTTTCCTTTCATCTTCGGTATTGAGTGTCTACAAGCAAAATGTAATTGAAAGTCCACAAGCGATTTGTCATTTTGGTGCTTTCAAAACTGATGATGAGTGTTCGGTTGATCGGGGCTTTAAAAAAAGTACTGAAATAAAATATACCAATATTTTAGTACTATTCGATGTAAAAATTAAATAATTAGTTAGTGTGAATAGTTTAAAAACAATTAATTGTTTAATTTTTACATCGAATAGTACTAAAATATTGGTATATTTTATTTCAGTACTTATGACTTTTGTGATGGCAACAGATTAATTGTGTATTTTGATTATAATATTAATAAACTTAAATTTCAAGTTAGTAGATAGTTGAACTTAAAAAATTAAGAGTGTAGTCTTGCAGTACTACATAAATAGTAGTCGTCTAAGTACGTCCGCTTTCATAATGTACTGGGTGATACGGAAAAAACTGTAAAGCATAAAGAAATTAGAGCGTATATGGCCGTTAAAACCATCGCGTGTATGGTCGACTTTCAATGCTTACCAAATCGAATAATTTTATAACATAAATTGTGATCCAAGCAACTGTGTTCGAATATACTTTGATAAATCATGTAAGATTATGTATGAATTCGCAGAATTAATTATGCGATAAGAACACAGTCGCCTTGGACATAGCGGATGTATGCACCTTGGAAACGGGAAGAGTGTGAGAGTAGCAGCGTTAGAGTCTGGATAGAGCATTGTTAGAGAGTGTGTAGAGCATTGTTAGAGAGAGTGTGTAGAAGTGTTAGAAAGTAGAAAGTGCAGAGTTAAGTGAGAAATATTGTGAGATATTGTATTTGGAGGGTATTTTGTTAACAAAAGGGGTGTTTAATGTGTTGAGTAGTGCAGGTGGAAGCGAAGGGTAGTTAAATTGGTAAGCGTTTAAGGGCGAAGATCCAGCGAGGTAAGTGTGAAACATTAAAATCATTCTTAGGTTATTCTGGTAAATTTAGAGTTAGTATTATTATTATTATTATTGTATTTTTAGCTTGCGGGAAAAAGCAAATTGATTTAGTTACGTATTTCAATAATAAATGGTTAACTGAAACATTTATAGTTTTACCGATTATATTGTTTTTTTTTTTATATATAATTTTTCATACATATTCAATAAATCATTGATATCATAATCTGAGGGTTATAAATGAGGGGTAAATTAAGCGTAGTATAGATATTTCGCGATATGTTTTTACTTTGTTCCTTTATAAATTCAATATTAATTTTTGTTTATATTTAATTTTTTTTTTGTAATTTTTATACTTATTAAATAAATTTTCATATTTTTCTAGAATTGGAGAGTTTCTTTTATTACTACTTCTGGCACGAATACGGTTGCAATCTCAGAGCGGCTACTAGGACCACAGAACCCATCCCCGAATTTTTATTCACCCCTCCACAATAGGTTCTCTGGGCAACCGCTCGACCAGGGTTCCACTAACGTGCATCCCCTAGCAGGGTGCGGCGTAACATTTGGTGTCAGATGTGGGGTAGTAAAAAGGGGTGGTATGTACAGTGTGGGGTAGTAAAAGGGGTGGTATGTACATTGTGGGGTGGTTCATCCCTTATGTGGGGTAGTTCATCGCTTACGTGTGGGGTTAGTTCATCCCTTATGTGTGGGGTAGTAAAAAGGGGTGGTATGTACATTGTGGGGTAGTTCATCCCTTATGGGTGGGGTAGTTCATCGCTTACGTGTGGGGTTAGTTCATCCCTTATGTGTGGGGTAGTAAGGGGTGGTATGTACATTGTAGGGTAGTAAACAAAAGACGATTACAAATACACTTTGGGGTAGTAAAAATGAGTAGTAAATTGTAAAGTAGTAAAATTAAGGAGACGAATAGCGTGTAAACTGTTAGAAAATTTAATTAAGGGTGAAAAATAAGGGTTGACAAAAATTAAAAGGAAAGGCGACGTGTAAATTGAGGAATAATGTTAAAATTCGATATATAAATTGCAACATATAAATTACAATTGTGACCGAATCGTAAAGTAATAAAGTAATTTTCGTAGTTAATAAAATTAAGGGGTTGAAAAATTATGAGATTTACGAACATAATGCGTGTGGAAAAAAATATTTTTATGTGATCGTGCCAGAGTTGAAAGAAAATAGTGAAAACTAGTGGGAAAAGTCGTTAAGTTATAGAATTAAATAGTCAATTTTCAAAATCTGTTTTAAAATTTTATTTTTTGTTAGCGTCATTTTGAATTATATTCATAGTTAAACAAATTTTACATTAGGCTAAAGAACAAAAGGCAGTATTATTTTAATTATCAGCAAGTTGTGTATATGCAAAATCATAATACCGGGTGTATCGAGTAAATTAAGCGTGTGTAATTTATAAAATTTTGAATGTAGCAATAATTTTTAGTAATACGGGGTAAATTTTGAAGGACGAATTCATATTCTTGTGAGGTTGATGCGTAAAAATTAAATTTTTGGAAATTCCGAATCAAATTTTGTGAGTCAAAAGATCGTTATATTTTAATGTAAACATTCGGTATATGAGATTGCATTAGCAACATTAAAATAAACAGCGAAGGACACCGTCATATGTGCAAGGAATATGACGGTTAAGTTGTATACATTACCAAAAGCATACATAATCCTAATCATCGATAAATAATTGTGGATACGTACATATGCGAGTACGTAAAATTGTGGCGAACTACCGAGTCTATCTCATTGTCAGCGGTGTGAGGGAGTACATCAACGCAACGGTAGGTGGTACGTGATACATTGCATTCTAACTTGCTCGGAATATTATAAGCAGATGAATTTATAATTATTAATTACATGTATGGATTGTGTAAGTGCTGCATGAAGGGTATTGCGCATCAATATAAGAATTTAAAAGTAGGGTAGCTTAATGTAATATTAAAATTTAAAGTTTTGTAAAGCGAATGTTATCAATAATCGGAAATATCAATTTAAAAAAAAAATTAACATATTGAATATTTGCTGTGAATCTTGCGAAAAATTAGATTTTTTTTGTGTGTAGTTGACTAAACCGAAATTTAGTATTCAACGTTCCATATTAGAAGCTTAACTTTTGATGACATAATAAATTAGATTGAGTAGCTGAATAATATTTACAATGCAGTAATATTAACACTTTCAGTTCCACGGCTTCGGCATCCGAAACCAAACAAAACTTCCCCAGAGGCCGACCGCGATCAATGATATTGATTAGTTGGTTACGCATTATGTGTGCGATGTTTACCATCATTCATCAACGGATGTGTTCGTACTCACACTACTCTTTTGGTTTCTATGTATAATAATAATAATAATAATAATAATAATAATAATAATAATAATAATAATAATAATAATAATAATACTGTATTTCGATCCAAGATCATTACAGGGTGGTTGATACCTACAATAGTAGTACAAAAATTTCCAATTATAATAACAATAACAATACAGTAAATTGAGTATTTTACAATAATTAAGTTAATTCATTCGTTAACAAGAGCATGACAAAATAAAGTGTAACAAGTTTTTAATTATAAAACAGCAGACAACTATATTCATAAGCCAAAAATGTCACCAAAAGAAATTATGTGCACAAAGTGAAAAAATTCACTGTAATAGGTTTGTCGAGATTACTTTATAAGAACAATGTTCAATTAAATCTAGGTTAAAAAATATTAAAATTGTTAAATTATTAAGTTCGCTACATAGGTAATACAAATAATAGATACTAATTATGCTACCATTACATTATTCTTCCAGAGCAAACATTCTTAGTTTTAATGCGTGTACGCAGTACATATATAGTTTGCTAGCTACTTCTAAATCTAAATTGGAGAGTAAATCGGACAGCGGGTTAAACGCTTCATCTTTTATATATTTCTTGATATATGTCTCTCTCACTGACTTTAATGTTGGGCAAATTAATAGAAAATGTTCTAACGTTTCTTTTGTTTTGTTATTGCAAATCCGACATTCTTCCTCACTACTCCATCGTATTAAATTTCCCTTTAACAAAAACCTAACTTGATTATTTCCCATTAAACGAAGCTGAGTAATACAGCGAGTTTTTTCGACATTCATATCCCATAATAAATAGTTAATACTGTTTGACAGGTATTTATACAGTGACGAATGACTAGATACAAGAACTCTATTCTCATCCTGAATATTAATATTCATTACATACTTTTGTACCATTTCTTCAAAATTATTTCTTATAAGAGTGATGTTTTGACTTTCCCAAAGATCTTCATAACCTAAGCTTACTGTAATCATCTTTAGTTACGACACCCAGTTGTATTTTATATTTTGCTAAAAGGTTTAAATAACAAAGTTTTAGATATCTGGTTTCCGGGGCAGTTAGAAGTTTGTACCACCAATTTAAGATAACTTTCAGAGCGATCGCTCCCAAGTGTGGTCTACCATGTTCTTTCCGGACCATGTAGTGAGGCGTACTAATAGGTAGATTGAAAATACTTTTAAAAAAAGAACTTTGTACCTTATCCAATTGATTTAAATATCTTAATCCCCATGTTTCCACCCCATACATTACCGTAGTTGTCACTATCGTATCAAACAATTTAGTTCTAGTTGCATGCGAATTACAGGCTGCTTTAACAAATAAATTTCGAATACTACCTACTGCCACATTACCTTTCTTTATTGACCTATTTGTGGCTTCAAGAAAAAGACCTGAACTTGAAAAACAAACTCCTAGATAATTAAAAGTTTTAACTATTTCGATTGTTTTATTCTGAATATTAAAATTAAGATTTTTTTGCGTTCTACCCCGCTTTCTAAAAATCATAATTTTAGTTGTTTCAATATTGATGGTCAGTTTATTAGCTAAGCAATAGGTTTGAAAGACATCAAGAGTTTTTTTGTAAAGTTTTGGGTGAATCGGCTATGCAAGTAGTATCATCAGCATACAGTAAATGACTGAGTTTGATTTCTTTATTTATATTAACGCCTCTTATATCATTTTGTTCAAAAAAGTCATTTCAAAAAAGGCATCCGAAACCAAACAAAACTTCCCCAGAGGCCGACCGCGATCAATGATATTGATTAGTTGGTTACGCATTATGTGTGCGATGTTTACCATCATTCATCAACGGATGTGTTCGTACTCACACTACTCTTTTGGTTTCTATGTATAAAAAATTTTAAGATAAACAAAAAATACATAAAAAATATTATTTATATTTTTAAATAAAATTGATTTGAATGTGAGTGTATATGTAGTATGTACGTATGTTTACAGTTTTACACATACATGCTGAACTGTGTTGAATCTATTCAGTATTTAAATCATTGTATTTTATGTATTTGTTTATATAGTTTTTTATTTTTTTAAATATTGCCGGCTTCCGGGGAAGTTTCCTATAAAAGTGCTCGGGTCTCATAGTGTTAAGTAATAAAGTAGAATTTTCCTTATAATTTTAGCGTAGGTGCGCAACTTAATTTTTCAATAGTATAAACTTTAATTTAATTTAAAGGATTTGTAAAATTGAAATTGTGTGAATGATTGAGGTATATTATTGTGTGATATTGATATAATTTTTAATAAATTTTTATTGTTTTCCTATACCTGTTAACCTAAAAAGTAAAATTTTGTACTTACTTATCCAAAAACAAAATTTAAAAAAAAATAATTGTTTTAAAATTTTTTAATTAGCATCTTCAAGAGCTTTATTTTAATAGGGTATTTGACCTTTTATATTGTAATATTCTAAAAGTGCATTATTAGCGGTGTGGTTTTGTTTTCGTAAAATTTCTGTAAGTCATAATTAGTGTTGAAAATGACCTCCAATGCGAGTACCAGCACAACCGAAATGGGGGAATGTAAGGTAAACCCGGAGCAGAAAACCATAATTCAACATCTTGAGACGCCACGTTTGGGTAGTTTTGCTAATGCCACCGCAACCTTTTCGGGAGCTGAGAACGTAGAAGAATACTTTGAAAGATTAGAACTTAGAGCAGCGTTGGAAAATATCACGAACGAACAACTGGTGAAGGTCCTAAAATGCAAATTGACGGGCGAAGCATATGAATATTATAAAGCGGAACAACTTTTTAGTGTACCAAATATCACATATGAGGAATTGAAAAAGCGATTGATTGAGTATTATGGAAAATAAAACAAAGGCCTCGTGAGACAGTACGACAATTTTTAATAAGGTTGAAGCTAGCGGGTCGACAAGTTTTGGAAGAACGAGCGGGATCATCAGCGGTTGCAAAAGAAATCGAGAAGGGATTTATCGAAGATTTGATTTTAACGAGATTTACAGCAGGTTTGCGGCCGGAAATAATAAAACAAGTGGGGCTGATGCTGTCTTTAGAAACAAACTTAACATTAGAGCGAGCGACGGAAATAGCTATAAAAGAAGAACGTAACCAGCAACTAATGAATGATCAAATGCGTAAAGTTAATATTGCAGCCACCGAAGCGACTTTAAGAGAGGAAATTTTGGAAACGGAGGAAGCTATTGGCGACGTATATGGTATTGATAGACATTCATATAGGGGCTACCGTCCGTACGAATCGACTAGAAGAGAACGAACTGAGCGACGATACGATAGAAGTGAACAACGATATGACAGAAATGAGCGAAGAAATGACCGAAATGAGCGAAGAAATGACAGAGATGAGCGAAGAGATAATAGAGGTGAACGTAGAAATGACAGATGGGATAAAGAAACAGACGACAAGACAACGGGCGAGGAGAACAGAATAGGAACCGAGAACCATGGCGTATGGAAAATGTTAAATGTTATCGCTGTTATGGAAATGGTCACCATGCGCGGAACTGTACGAACAAAGTTAAGTGTGCTCGATGTGAGGGAGAAGGACATTTCGCACGAAATTGTACTATGCCAGACCAAAGGAGACGAAACGAGGATACAGCGAGACGAGGTTGGGGATCGCGTAGAGAACAAAATGGGCAAAACAAAACTGCACGCGATAGACACCATCAAGACAACGAAAGAGTTTCCAGCTGGCGAGATAATGAACGTTTAAACGAAGGAGCCCCGACGACAGCGCCCCATGTCGATCGGGAATGGAATTAAACTACGGAGCGAAAACTTATTTAGTGCCAGGTAATTTTAATGTATTTAGCGAAGAAGGACCATCTGAAGTGGAAGGGACAGTAGAAAATAAAACATTGCGATTTTTAATTGATTCCGGATCGGCAGTGACAATACTAAAGCGGAGTGTGATTGGCAATGCGTACATAAATACTGAACATAAATTAATATTGCGAGGAGTATCCGGACAAGATTTTTCTACTTTAGGGACTGTGCATTTAAATTTAATCTTAGGATCAAAAAGTTTTGGCTTTATCTGTAATGTATGTGACGATCAATTTAAAATAAATGCGGATGGTCTATTGGGGAGAGATTTCTTTAAATGTTTTGGAGCGATAATTAATTACGTGAAGAGTGAACTTGAATTACCTGGTACTAAAACACCATTATTACTATCAGGGGGGCGACAAATACCGAAAAATATTATTGGAGAGATGAGCGCTAAACCGGATCGGACAAATACAACGAGTAAGCAGACACAAACATCTGAAGTGGGTGAATTGGTAGG
>JAPWDM010000127.1:0-57857 GCA_035578155.1 Brachynemurus nebulosus | reverse complement strand
TTATATAGCATTTTAGCGAATTTCCAAAACTGGAAATTCAGCTTTTACGCCAGGTGTCATGGTGTGACCTAAGCCCGGGACCATATCAGAAATATGTTTTGAGGTCCCTAGAATACGAAAATGATATTCACTAAAATTTATATATATATATATATATATATATATATATATATATATATATATATATATATATATATATATGTATCCGCGCGATAACTCTCGAACGAAACGTTTAATGCTTATGAAACTTTGTGTGCGAATTCGATTTTCCAAATCGTTGGATGAGTTCGTTAGCCAGACACGTCGGATGCCCAGAAGTAGGTTTTCCGGGCGTTTTTTGTCAACAAAATGAGTTTTTTGCCAGAATTAAGCAATTTTTCAAATTTTTTTTTTACACCAAGCCATAGTAAAAGGTAAAATGCATAAAAAATGTTTTTATACCGTTGCTCTAAATTACTTACTTTTCGAGAAAAACTAGGAAATATGTCGTTCTCCATTTCACTCGCACTCGCATTCTTTTTTTTTCTGTCTCATTTTTTGCGAGCTAAATTCGAAAAAAACCGCTTTATAAGTAGCGTGTCATGATTTTTTTAATCCAATTTAACGATTCGGCTATATTCTATTTCTCTGTCAGTTAAATGTTTTTATAATGTATCTCTGTTCCATTTTTTTTGACAAAAAAACTCCCGACGATATCTGTTATGTGATATGATCAGAATTTAGATTATATTTACACCTTCCTAAAATTAATAAGAGTTTGCTTCAATCGTATAAAAATTACGTTAAATCATATTCAAACAATAATATTTTTACGTAATTTTCTATCCAATTGACAATACAGTTATGATTAGAATTGTATAATCAGAGTATTCTAGTATTAAATAATTTTGCACATTCAATTTTTTTTTTTAACAAAGAAAAATTTTTTTAAATTTTGACACATTCTTTTATGAAATTTCGATTAAGAAATATTAAAAAATTTTAAAGTGAATCATTTAAAAAGAGTTAAAAATAAATTAAAAAGGAAACATTTCTCTATTTTAACATATTTGTAAAGAAAATTTTACAGTTTACTTACAGTTTTTTGAAAAAATGTAATAACATTTTTACATACAATAAAGATTATATTTGAACGGTAGGAAATCCACAAATTTTTTTTTGTTTCTTTAATTAATTATTAAATTTGGTTTTAGAAGAAAATCTTCGTCTAATTCGCTCCAAGCCGAAAGTATAGCCACTAATAAGGACATTCCACTGTTAAAATAAATGGAAAATATATTGAAATTTATTTAATGAAAGCCATTCATACACATTTTTAAAATATCCTTTTGAATTATATAACAAATAAAATCTGTGTAAAAAAATCTAATTGACGTGTTTTTTCTCAATTTTCTAATATTAAATAAGGCTCGTTAGTTAGGGAGTGATTGTGTCAAAATTTTAATGTAAAATATGGTAATTTTAACCCTCTTTAAAAGAACATTTCGGTGCATTCCTAGTATACGTGCACAAAAAAAATTGTGAAAATTTCTAGTTTTATATATTAAACATGACCCAAAACGAACGAAAATTAGTATTAAAATTGGCGCTCACGTTTAGTTTTCGCAAAATTTAATATTAAAAATTTTATTCGTTCATATGTAAAATACACTTAAAATTGTATAAAAACATGCACACACGAAAAGTTTTAAAAATTTCTAGTTTTGTGTATTAAACATGGACCAAAACGAATGAAAATTATTATGAAAATTGGCACTCACCTTTACTTTATAAACATCATTTATTTAACGTTCAAAATTTGATTACTAAAGTGTACGAAACACCGGGAAAGTACTTAAAATTTTGTTACATTCAAACCCAATCACTTAATTTTAATAACACTATTTAGTTTTAAAAAAAGATAATTTTAGCTTTATCAAACAAATTAATAAAAAAAAAAAAATAACACAAAATATTAATTAAAAACATAAAACACATAATTAATAACATAAAACAAATAAAATTTATTTCAGAAAATTTTTATTTTTGAGTATCGTAAGACATTTTTCAAAACAAAATATGACATGAAGATAGGTGCACGTATATGTGTATTGAGAATGGTATTTAAAGTGATAAATTTAGGAAGAAAATATTTGTTACACACACATACAATGTTTTTCAAATAAGTATTTGTTAATTATAAAATAAAAATAAACTTTACATATCACTTTTGAACGAAAATTATCCAACTCATGAACTGTCATTTAAAATTTTCAACAATTAAAAGTAACCATTTTCTTCTTAAATTCAAATATTTGACGTCATTGTGACGCAGTAGAAAACTTAACAGAAAAACGTATTTTAGGTTTGTTCCCTTACGAATAGGAAAGTGAATGTATTAAAAGAGAAAGTCGTTCATAAGTCGTTCCTGTACACCAGAATTTCACAGTTCCTACTTTTTCCTTCCAACTGTAAAATTTAAATTTTTAAATTTATAAATAATATTCAGGAAAATTATAGTATATAAATTTAAAAGAAATTAGCGATTTAAGTATTTTAAGTTAGTTTTTGATGTGTAAAATTTAAAACTTTAAAGAGTAACGACTTTGTACAAATGTTGGTTGAGCAGTAAGGTGCCGCGATTAAATAACTGTGGACAAAATAACTGCGACAAAATAACACTGGACAAAATAACCGAACGACAAAATAACTGCACGACAAAATAACCGCACGACAAAATAACTGTGGACAAAATAATCGAACGATAAAGTAACTGTACGACAAAATAACCGAACAACAAAATAAACATCTTTAATTTTATTATTCTTTTGAGTTAGGGTACATGCGAGCGTAATATGATTAAGTGTTTTGTTTTGCTTCCAATATATAAAAGATGGCTAAATTGCAACAGACCTTAGATGTTGGAATTTAAACTATTGCATTTAAAAACGAATGTTAATGGGTGAAAACTATTGTATTTAAAAAGTTAAACTTGGGAAACATTAGTCTGAAAGATCAAATAGTGGATGATATAAAACCTAGGTAATAATGTTATATGTATGTTAGTTAGGTTAAGGTTATAAGTTTTTTTTTTTCAAATTTTAGGTAGATGATATAAAAACTAGGTGATGAGGTTAGTTAAGGTTAGGTTAGTTTAGTTAGTTTAGACAATATACTTCGACTTTGATATAAAAAATCATTAGGATAAGGTTATAGGTGGTGAGGTTAATTAAGGTTAGGTTAGTTTAGTTAGTTTTGATAATGTACTTCGACTTTGATATAAAAACTAATTAGGTTAAGGTTATAGGTGGTGAGATTAATTAAGGTTAGGTTAGTTTAGTTAGTTTTGAAAATATACTTCGACTTTGATATAAAAACTAATTAGGTTAAGGTTATAGGTGGTGAGGTTAGTTAAGGTTAGGTTAGTTCAGTTAGTTATGTCAATATACTTCGAATTTAATATAAAAACTAATTAGGTAAAGGTTATGGGTGGTGAGGCTAGTTAAGGTTAGGTTAGTTTAGTTAATTTAGACAATATACTTCGAATTTGATATAAAAACTAATTAGGATAAAATTATAGGTGGTGAGGTTAGTTAAGGTTAGGTTAGTTTAGTTATTTTTGACAATATATTTCGACTTTGATATAAAAACTAATTAGGTTAAGGTTATAGGTGGTGAGGTTAATTAAGGTTAGGTTAGTTTAGTTAGTTTTGACAATATACTTCGACTTTGATATAAAAACTAATTAGGTTAAGGTTACAGGTGGTGAGGTTAGTTAAGGTTAGGTTAGTTTAGTTAGTTTTGACACTATACTTCGACTTTGATATAAAAACTAATTAGGTTAAGGTTATAGGTGGTGAGGTTGGTTAAGTTAGTTTAGTTAGTTTTGACAATCTACTTCGACTTTGATATAAAAACTAATTAGGTTAAGGTTATAGGTGGTGAGGTTAGTTGAGGTTAGGTTGGTTCAGTTAGTTTTGACAATATACTTCGACTTTGGTATAAAAAATTAATTAGGTTAAGGTCATAGGTGGTGAGGTTAGTTAAGGTTAGGTTAGTTTAGTTAGTTTTGGCAATATACTTCGACTTTGGTATAAAAGCTAATTAGGCTAAGGTTATAGGTGGTGAGGTTAGTTAAGGTTAGGTTAGTTTAGTTAGTTTTGACAATATACTTTGACTTTGGTATAAAAACTAATTAGGTTAAGCTTATTGGTAGTGAGGTTAATTAAGGTTAGGTTAGTTTAGTTAGTTTTGAAAATATACTTCGACTTTGGTATAAAAACTAATTAGGTTAAGATTATAGGTGGTGAGATTAGTTACTATTTTTATAAGAAAAATTTTTTTAAAAATAGTTTGAAATTTACCGCTTGTTATTGGTTTTATAACTAAATGTCAGGATTATTAGATTTATAAAACGGTTAGTTCCCGGACCAGTAGAAAAGTGAATATATTAGAAGAAAAAACTCGAAACTCCTTCTTGTACATCGAAATTTCAATTAGTTCACGTTCTTTTCGGTAGGCAAATATATAAATTAGAAGTGACTTCAGAATTCCTACTTTTTCCTTCCAAGTCTCAAATTTAAATTTTTAAATTTAGCAATTATATTTACAAAAGTGATTGTACATAAATTTAAAAAAAAATTAATGATTTTGAATAATTTAAGATTGTATTTGGTGTTTGAAATTTAAAATATCAGAGATTAACCTGTTTAATTCAATAAGCAGAAGGAAGCTGTTTATTTATAGCCTATTCACATTATTACATAAGCAGATTAAAAGAAAGTACGGGAACAGACCTAAATATGTATTTAGTGCAGACAACTTCAGATTGTTTGATTTTGTTTTAAAATACAAACATAAGTATAACACAATAAAACGTCCACCTAAAAAAAATTTTATTTTAAATATTAATTTAACCTTAAATTAATATTTTTTATTTATTTTTATTTGTTTGGTGATATTATGGTTACGGTTTTTTAAAACTAAAGAGTGTCATATCGTTAAAATTAAGTGATTGTGAGTTTTGTGTTATACTTAATTGTAGTGCTGCCTTACATTTCAACTAAATCAAATTTTGAATATTAAATTTTACGAAAATTATAGGTAAATCGCAATTTTTATACTAATTTTCATTCCATTTGGTTCATGTTTAATACACAAAGCTAGAAATTTTTAATCCTTTTCGTGTGGATGTTTTGTGAAACGATTTTAAGTGTTTTTTTCATATGAACAAATTAAATTTTGAATATTAAATTTTACGAAAACTAAACGTGAGCGCCAATTTTAATACTAATTTTCGTTCGTTTTGGGTCATGTTTAATACATCAAAATAGAAATTTTCACAATTTTTCTTGTGCACGTATACTAGCAAATTGCCAACATTTCGATTTTAACAATAAAAAAATTTTAAAAAGTGTGTTCGTTTTTCCCGGATTACCAAAAACTTTTCATAGGCATATCTGTGACTAAAGTTGCCTCCCTTTCTTAAGAAAATAAAGTATTTTTAAAATTTTGTGCAAAAAAATAAAACACAATTAACGAAAAAAAAGTACGCGTTCCCATATTTTTAAGATTTTGTAGTACAAGAAATTCCGTATAAATTCATCATATCTGTTATTGCATTTACTAGCTTTTACGCAATTTAATAAACAGTATCGTTTTGATTTTTTAAACTCATTTAAGACATTTATTGTTAGTGAGACATATTTGAATTATTTTCCTAACTAATAAATTAAATTCTGTAGACTGATGTTTTTGTAGATAAAAAAATTCTAGGTAACGTCTGTATTAGACAAAAGTCTGAAAATGGACGTAGAATCTCACTGTTATTAATTATTATGTCTTAGTCTTTTGAAAAATTATTTTTTGAACTAAAATAAGAATAGGAGGAATATAAACTTAGGGGTAAACGACAGGGGTATATAAACTTTATTTTAGATTCTACGTTTATTTTTACAGAAAATCATCAAGTATCTATTATTTCTTTTTTGAATGTATAAATACAAAAAGTTCGAAATTATTTTACATTAGAATTTCAATTTTGGTCGACCCTACGGGTTGTCCCCATTTACTCTTTTCTCGTCTCTTTTGACCCCAATTTTTCATAGAGAAGAAATTATACGATTTTTGTTAATTTTTCAAAAACCACCGATATTTTTAAATTTTTTTGGATACTGCTGATAAAGTGACCATCTTCGCGTAAATTTTTAATATATTAAAAATTAGGTACTCATAAAATAAATACAAAAAAATACGGTGTGAAGTCTGAATGCGTACCTATTCATCCTTGTCTACGGTAGCACATTTTTTATTGACATAAATATTAGAAACGCAGGAAAAGAGACCAGGAATCAACATAGAAGTGGATTATGGTACGATATATTTTCTGAAAAAAGTGCTTAGGACCAAAGTTATAGAGTTCAAAGTGGTGCACTTGATGATGACTTTGAAGTTGACCTTGAGGTCAATTTCCAAAGTCATTTGAAAATCATTTAATATTTTTCAAAAGGAGTAGTTTACTTTTCATCTCTAAATGGTTCAAAGTATATTCGAACGAATTTCACATGCAAGATAGAAAATAAGTGATCAAGAAGTAATTTTGAAAAATACTTGCTCAATCGCAATCGGAAAAATAATAGTTAATCATATGTTCAATTGAATTCCTAATATGATAACTATAGAGTAGCAATAAAAATTTTAAAAAATTTTGAAAATTTCTAATATAACATAAAGTTAATGTTTAACTTACAATTGGAGTGATATTAAATCTTTTCTTAACTTTACTTCTAAAATTACTTACAAAAATGTTTTCTTCTAATTTTTTCTATAAATTTGCGCCTATTTTTCCATTTCGTCAGGTTTTTATTTTTTTTATTTTAGAAAAATAACGCAACAAATCAATTTTGAAGATAGATTGAGTCAATACATGAAATTACTGCTTATAGGTACAGGATATGGTCAAAGTTCGGCAATGGCTAATCATTTTCAACTGACCTTGAAAATCGATTTCAGGGTCACTATCAAGTGCATCGCTTTAAATTCTACAAATTTGGTACTCAACCCTTTTTTCAGAAAATATGTCGTTTCAAAAATATTTAGCTATAACTGTTTTCATCTACAGATGTTGAATGGTGTTTTCTACCCCTAAAAAGCGTATTTAGCCGAAATAAAAAAAACACGTATTTAATATTTTTCGCTGTTTAATAAGTATGTTAAGTTTCATTCAAATTGGCGAGTATTAGTTGGGTAGTGTTATTTGTCAGAATGTTTTGTCGATCTAGTTTTTTCAATATTTCTTTGCTCGTTTTCAGAATTTGTATTTTAATTTCTACGGACAAATAACTCATTCTTTTCTTCGATTTGAGTAACTTTTATTTGCTGATGTTGACCATTAATTGATCGAAACATATCAAATATTTTTCAATGATTTTTTTAGCGAGTGTCGAAAATTTTGAAAATTTTTTCACCGTTAGTAAGTTAAAGTATTTGAATTCATTAAGTAATTAAATGATGTCCACAAGAACCTTACGGACTACCATAAGTTATATGAGATCCCTAGGACCCGTTTTTTACTGTTAGGATAAACTTTTTACTAAAATTATTTTAGATGAATAAAGGTTATGTTGTATGATTTCCGCCAGGGTTTACTGTTCCCATTATTGTAAAAAATAAACTAACCGACCGATTTTGAAAATTTTTTCACTGTTAGAGAACTAAATTATTTTAGATGGATACAACTATGCTGCACAAAGTCCGTTCGGGTTCTTGGGTCCCAAAAATATCAAAACTAATTACCCAGCCGATTTTAAAAAATCTTTTACTCTTAGAAAGCTAAACTACTTTAAATAGGTACAGTTCTTAGATGAGATCCGCCAGTCCCCAAAATTTGGAAATTCGCTATGTTATGCAGATGCTGCGATAGGGGTATTTTTATTTGTAAAACAGCGAGAATTAGATTAAGGACTTAGATTATCATTCGATTCATACCTGAAATATAAAGTTTAATTTTGTTTAACATAAATGTTTAACACAATTAATACAAAGCACTATTTAGAAAAATAATAATGAGGAAAAGATTTTGGAAAATAATCACCAGTTGTAATTTGAAAAATTATTTTTATTCAGAGCGACGTACGTTTCGGGGTTTTCTAAATCATCCCCCTCATCAGGCCTTATCAAAAAAATAAAATAAAATAAAATTAACAATGTAGGTTATTAAAGAAACAGCAAAAAGAAGAATGTTTTAAAAAATACTTACAAATAAAAATTTTTAAAAAATATATCCTTTAACACGTCAATTTTAAGATAAAACAAATAAGGTTAAAATTAAAATAGAATAAAATAAAATATTGAATTTTACAGAAGTTAAAACTGCACATAATTAGATAAAACAATTAATTAAATTATTAATAAAAACATAATGAAAACGAAGTAAAAGTATAGTACTAATTTAAAAACAAACAAAATAAGGTAAAAACATCTTTCTACTAATGACAAAATCCAATGTAATTATGTATGTTTGTAATGAGAATTTAGTGTATTATATTTATTATATACATATTTGACATTTATTGCGTTGGATGATTTTTTAGAAACTTCTGCGCATTTTTACACATTGTTTGATAACATGTCAAATTTGACACATCAGTTTGATTATTACAATGTGTTTCTTGGGTGTTTATCCATAAGCCTTCCAAAATTAATCTTTTTCGGTAAACTTTTTCAAAATGTAGCACTTTGGTGTCATCAAAAACAAAACGGTGGTCGTTTTCATTTGAATGTTGTGCTAAGCCAGTTTTGAAATCGCCCCTTTTCAGATCCCATCGATGTTGTTTTAGCCGATGTTCCAGCATTTTCGAGGTCTGACCGATGTAAAAGGCTTCGCAGGAACCACACGGGACTGAGTAAATTAAATTATCTCTCTTTTCAACTGGTATAGTTGGTTTCAGGTTTGAATGGAAAAAGTTTTTAACAGTGAAAGGATAGTTAAACACCGGTCGTATGCCATTGGATTGGAGAAGCGCAGATATAGGAGCAATCCGTTGTCCTAAATATGGTAATGTTATAATATTGCCACTTTCTGTTTTCCTAATACTGTCTGGATAGGTTAAACTATTATAACTGCGGTGCACGATTGTTTTAACTAAATCGTTAATGATTGACGAAGGAAAATTATTTTTCAGTAAGATGTCTTTAGCAGTCTCTATTGTTTTAGGGCGGTGCTCGGGATGAGTTAAATTAACTGCCCTATTTATAATACTATAGGCAGTGTTACGTTTAACATGTAATGGGTGTCCGGAATACCAGTTTATGAGCCTAGATGAGCAGTAAGATTTTTTATGCCACATTGTAGTAAGTATGTTGTTGCTGCCTCTAGTAATAAGCACATCTAAAAAAGCTATTTTCTTGTCATTCTCGAGTTCAGCAGTAAAACACAGTTTTTCTGAGAAGGAATTAAATATGTCAAGAATGTGCTGTGTGCCATCGTATGGGATACACGTCAAAATGTCATCCACATATTTATAAAAAAACGGTACGGTATAATCTAATTCTTCTAGGCAAACATCAACCAGCAGATCCATAACCACATTACAAGCAATAACAGATATCGAACTACCCATCGAAAAACCAGAAATCTGCTTGAAGACACCCTCTGCGAATTTGGTTGTAAAAAAAGAATTATTTATTATTAAATGTAGACCCTCCAAGAACACATCATAATCTAAGTTAGTAAAAGGTTGAATATGCGTCCAATTCTTCTCAACCCAGTCCAGAAAGATGCTCGTAGGACAATTTGTAAACAGAGATTGGACGTCTAAACTAATTAGTTTATAGCCGTAAGGTGTCTTTACGTTTTGAATTCGTTTGACTAGTTCAAATGAATTCTTAATGTCGTACTTACTCGAGTACGCCTTCTGGACAATGTCTGAGAAAAATTTTGTTAAATTATATAAAATACTGTTGGAGGTCGAACAAATCGGACGGAAAGGTAATTCATTTAAGGTGTTAAACGGTTTGTGTATTTTCGGAAAGAAATACATTCTTGGAAGACATGCATTCTTTGGTTTTAGGTATATGCAATCGTTTTTCGAAATAAATCCTAAAGATTCTAATTTTTTGATATATGAGTTAACATCTTTAGTTAACTTGTTAGTTGGATTAACATTTAGTTTTGTATACACTGTGTCATCAAATATTAACTTGTTTGTATTCTCGATGTAATTCTCTTTATTTATTAAAACAGTTTTATTTCCTTTGTCTGATTTTACAACCAAAATATTAGGATGTTGTTTTAAAAAATTTTTGGTTTGTTTTATTATATCTATTAGAAACCTGTCTAAAACCGAATTGTTATACTTTGTGTTGTTTTTCAAAATTTTGTTAAGATGTTGTGATATTTTAAAAAAAAAAAAAAATTTCACAACATCTTAACAAAATTTTGAAAAACAACACAAAGTATAACAATTCGGTTTTAGACAGGTTTCTAATAGATATAATAAAACAAACCAAAAATTTTTTAAAACAACATCCTAATATTTTGGTTGTAAAATCAGACAAAGGAAATAAAACTGTTTTAATAAATAAAGAGAATTACATCGAGAATACAAACAAGTTAATATTTGATAACACAGTGTATACAAAACTAAATGTTAATCCAACTAACAAGTTAACTAAAGATGTTAACTCATATATCAAAAAATTAGAATCTTTAGGATTTATTTCGAAAAACGATTGCATATACCTAAAACCAAAGAATGCATGTCTTCCAAGAATGTATTTCTTACCGAAAATACACAAACCGTTTAACACCTTAAATGAATTACCTTTCCGTCCGATTTGTTCGACCTCCAACAGTATTTTATATAATTTAACAAAATTTTTCTCAGACATTGTCCAGAAGGCGTACTCGAGTAAGTACGACATTAAGAATTCATTTGAACTAGTCAAACGAATTCAAAACGTAAAGACACCTTACGGCTATAAACTAATTAGTTTAGACGTCCAATCTCTGTTTACAAATTGTCCTACGAGCATCTTTCTGGACTGGGTTGAGAAGAATTGGACGCATATTCAACCTTTTACTAACTTAGATTATGATGTGTTCTTGGAGGGTCTACATTTAATAATAAATAATTCTTTTTTTACAACCAAATTCGCAGAGGGTGTCTTCAAGCAGATTTCTGGTTTTCCGATGGGTAGTTCGATATCTGTTATTGCTTGTAATGTGGTTATGGATCTGCTGGTTGATGTTTGCCTAGAAGAATTAGATTATACCGTACCGTTTTTTTATAAATATGTGGATGACATTTTGACGTGTATCCCATACGATGGCACACAGCACATTCTTGACATATTTAATTCCTTCTCAGAAAAACTGTGTTTTACTGCTGAACTCGAGAATGACAAGAAAATAGCTTTTTTAGATGTGCTTATTACTAGAGGCAGCAACAACATACTTACTACAATGTGGCATAAAAAATCTTACTGCTCATCTAGGCTCATAAACTGGTATTCCGGACACCCATTACATGTTAAACGTAACACTGCCTATAGTATTATAAATAGGGCAGTTAATTTAACTCATCCCGAGCACCGCCCTAAAACAATAGAGACTGCTAAAGACATCTTACTGAAAAATAATTTTCCTTCGTCAATCATTAACGATTTAGTTAAAACAATCGTGCACCGCAGTTATAATAGTTTAACCTATCCAGACAGTATTAGGAAAACAGAAAGTGGCAATATTACCATATTTAGGACAACGGATTGCTCCTATATCTGCGCTTCTCCAATCCAATGGCATACGACCGGTGTTTAACTATCCTTTCACTGTTAAAAACTTTTTCCATTCAAACCTGAAACCAACTATACCAGTTGAAAAGAGAGATAATTTAATTTACTCAGTCCCGTGTGGTTCCTGCGAAGCCTTTTACATCGGTCAGACCTCGAAAATGCTGGAACATCGGCTAAAACAACATCGATGGGATCTGAAAAGGGGCGATTTCAAAACTGGCTTAGCACAACATTCAAATGAAAACGACCACCGTTTTGTTTTTGATGACACCAAAGTGCTACATTTTGAAAAAGTTTACCGAAAAAGATTAATTTTGGAAGGCTTATGGATAAACACCCAAGAAACACATTGTAATAATCAAACTGATGTGTCAAATTTGACATGTTATCAAACTGTTGACGCGACTAGGTTTTTTGTGACAATTTGGTAAAACTAAATTCCTATTAAATTTTGTTATAAACTAAATCAAAAAAAAAGATAGCGGACTGTAAAAAAGAATGAATACAAATTGAAACTGTACTCACCGATTATTCCTCTTCCATTTTCTTAATTGTAGATAATTATCGGGTCAAGGAAAAAATTTGGAAGGTAAGGAGTTATAGGTGGTGACCCTTATTGAAATTTATTTTATTCGTTCAGGTGAGTTCCGTGTAATTTTGTACTGATGCTAATTTTCACTATGATTTTGAAGGTAGCTAAACTAATTGCAAAAAAAATGAACTAACGCGAAATTTCTAATGCGAAACAACACTAATTAACACTAAATTTAATTGTGAGTTTCTTTGTTGCGAAAAAAACTACTCTAATTGTAAGTAACTTTGTACCAACAAAAGACTAATTGCGAACTAGTTGCATCGATCGATTCTATCTAACTAAGTATATAACGCGAGCAATAGTTTTCGAATTTAAACCCGAAAAAGGTTCGACAAACAAAAAAAAACTATTTAACCATTACGTAATGATTAAAAATAACAAAAAAAAATAACTTAAATTGGCGTTATAGAGAAGTGCCCGGCGAAGCCGGGACACCAGTCAAACGCGTGTCGAGGGATGGTTAGCCAATCGACAACTAAAACACCACACCACTAATCGTTCTATTTTTCAAAATAAACAAAAATTCAAATAGCTCAGACAAATAAATAAACGGTTTACTATTTAAACAACACCATCTATTGAAATTGAAATATATTATTTTATGCATATGCAATCAACACATAGATGGCGCAGACATTCCCCGCCCCCTGAAGAATTATCTTCAGCAAAAGTGAGGAAACTAATATGGAAAATGAGAAATTCTAAAACTAACTATAAAATTTTGTATGTACGCAAAAACAGTATAAACACTTATTTAAAGAAAACCATACTACTAATTTGATTG
Source organism: Brachynemurus nebulosus (assembly GCA_035578155.1). Classification (NCBI taxonomy): domain Eukaryota; kingdom Metazoa; phylum Arthropoda; class Insecta; order Neuroptera; family Myrmeleontidae; genus Brachynemurus; species Brachynemurus nebulosus. Next base: position 44,706 of record JAPWDM010000127.1, on the reverse strand, counting down.
AAAATTACTAGAGACAAAACAAAACAAAATAACCAAATTCAATAATATTGCTACTAAAACTAAATGAAAATATTTGCGATTTAAATTATTGAACAGGTAAAGGACACAATTTTACTAGCGGACGTGTATATGTTCCATTTTTTGTACGAACTGATGCTACTCTAATTTGTCCATCCTTTCCAGGAAAGACTTTCTCTATAATTCCTAATGGCCAATGCAAGGGTGGTGTGTTCTCCATCATTATTATTACTATTGTTCCTATCTCTATTTTTCTATCAGGCGAATGCCATTTTTGTCGTGATTGTAGCTCGCTCAAATATTCATTATGCCACCTTTTCCAGAAAGATTGTACTAATTTATCTAATAATTCTTTACGTTTGAGTAAGTTAATGTTTTCCTTATCCAACTGTCGTGCGGGTAATGCTTCGAGTGGGGTCAAGTTCAAAAAATGCATTGGTGTTAAAGGTAACGGATCATTGGCGTCACTACTCATAACACATAAAGGGCGTGAATTCAATAAAGTTTCCACCTGAATGATTACTGTATTGAATTCTTCATATGATAAAATTTGATCACCAATAACTTTTCTAAGGTGTGTTTTTAAAGGACGAATATTTCCCTCCCACAGTCCCCCAAAATGGGGAGCTGAAGGTGGATTGAAGCGCCATTCAATTTTATTCCGACTCAGTTCACCTATCAATGCTGTATGGTATGAATCGGAATTGATGAAACTATAGAGTGCATTTAATTCGTTACTAGCTCCTATCAGGTTCGTCCCCCTGTCGCTATACATGTATGCAACCGGACCTCTACGACATAAAAATCTTTTGAACGCTGACATAAACATATCGGTCGATAAGTCAGATACCAATTCAACATGAATCGCCTTAGTTGTTAAACAAACAAAAAGACATAAATATGCCTTCTGTGACTTAACGCCTCTTTTGCGAGTTAAAGTTATTGAAAATCCCCCGGCATAATCTACGCCAGTGTGAAGAAAGGCTTTCGCTTCTGTTACTCGAGGTTTGGGTAAATCCGCCATTGGAGGTTGAATACAACGGGGATTAAATTTAAAACAAAAATTACAATTTCTAACACGTTGGCGAATCACATTACGAGCGGATAAAATCCAAAATTTTTGTCTAATGAGCGATAACAATAAGTAAGGACCGGTATGTAAATGGGTTTTATGCCAAAAATCTACTAATAAATTCACAAAATGATCCTTTTTTGGAAGTAAGTACGGATGTTGGTGATCGAAACCGATAGAAGCATTACTAAGTCTACCACCCACTCGAATACAACCATTGTGTAAAAACAGCGACAAATGTTTTAATGATGAAGAGCTCAGTTCACCCTTACGTAATTTCTTAAATTCTTCTGCAAAATGATGTTGTTGAACTAATTTTACTAAAACGATTTCTGCCTTTTCCAAATCTTCAGCGGAAATTGTACTACGATTGACTAATAGTTTCAAAAATCTTAAAATGTAAACCATACAATTGCGTAATTTAGAAAATGATGAGAATCTAGATATCAAAGCGTACAAAGGGTTAACTCTAGTTATGGTTGTTGCAAATGAAACATTTCTCTCTTCCTGTGATTTGAAGTTTGTATCTACTAAATTATTACTAATCGGCCATTGACCTTCATTTAATTTTAGCCAAGTTGGCCCTACTAACCAGGTTGAATTTTTAATAAAGTCTGCTGGTGTCAGACCTCGCGATGCGCAATCGGCTGGATTTTCTATTCCACTAATATGAAAAAATCTATCTTTTGAAACTAAACTTTGAATTTTTGTTACCCTATTCGCTACATAAGTTTGCCATCGATGTGGTGATGATTTAATCCAATCTAAAACTACAGATGAGTCCGTAAATGCGTAAACATTGTGAATTTCTATACGTTTTTGAAAATTTTCTAACAGTGAATGAAGAAGTTGTGCTAATAAGAGTGCGGCGCATAATTCCAAGCGAGGAATACTAACTATTTTTAAAGGCGCAACCCTAGATTTCGCACAAGCTAAAACTATACTATAATTTTCATCACTATTAGTAGTGCGTAAATAAATGACCGAGGCATATGCTCGTTGGGAAGCATCTGCGAAACCAACTAAAATATTTTTTGTGCTTCTAGTTACTAACATATGACGAGGTACACTAAAATTTGTAAGTAGCGGTAATTCTAAAGTAAATTTTTTCCAACTATCAACTATTTGTTGCGATGGAATATCATCCCAATCAATATTAATTTTCCATAGTTCTTGAATAAGTAATTTAGCGTATAGAATAACAGGGGCGGCTAAACCAAGGGGGTCAAAAAATCTAGCTATTGTTGAGAGAATGTTTCTTTTAGTACATTCTTTTGGCGAAATTTCTATTTTAAATGCTAATTTGTCAATTTGTTTATTCCAAATCAGGCCTAATATTTTTAAAGTTTCAGTTTTAAATTGCATTGGTTGAATTAGTCGAAGTTTTTCTGGAATGGTGTCTATTAAAGTTTCCGAATTAGTAGACCATTTTCCGAGTTCAAACCCACCAGCATTAAAAAGACCAATTAATTCTCTAAATAATACTATTGATTCTTCCTCTGAAGGAACACTAGTTACTATATCATCCATGTAGGTTATATCGTTAATCATTCTAGAAGCTTTCGGAAATTTCGTTGCTTCATCAGTAGCTAATTGTCGAATAACTCTAATGGCCTGGTATGGCGAAGATTTTAATCCAAAACTTACGCGATTCATCTGATATGTTTGTAAGGGTTCTTCTGGAGAGAATCTCCATAAAAATTTTTGAAAGCGTCTATCTTCATCACTAACTAAAATTTGTAAATACATTTGTTTGACATCTGCGCTCATCCCTATTTTAAATAATCTAAAATTTAATAAAAGATCTACAATGTTTGTTTGTAATTTTGGACCACAGTGTAAAATGTCATTTAAGCTATAAGAACTAGTTGTTTTACAACTAGCATCCAAAACACATCGGAGCGGTGTTGAAGAACTATCCAATTTGTAAACACCGTGGTGTGGGATGTAATAACACGGCAGGTCACAACGATCATTTTCTATTAATGATGCGTATTGATTTGAAATATAGTCTTTAATTATTTGATGATAAGCTAATTTAAATTCAGGTGATGAAGCGAATTTTTTCTCTAAAGATAAGAATCTACGTTGTGCAATTTGATAAGAATCGCCTAAATTGCCAGGATCTTTTCTAAAAGGTAACGATACAACATATCTGCCAGAGATATCTCTACAATGCGTTGCTAAAAAATGCTGTTCACACTCCATGTCTTCTGAACTGATAATGGAGGGAATTTTAATTTCTTCGATTTCCCAAAATTTTTGCACTAATGTTTCTAGCGATGGTTCTAAAGTTAAACAGAAATTCTGAGATACTGGAGGTGAGTTTGAACTAGGAACACTACCCATAATTACAAATCCTAAACGTGTATCTATTGCTACTATATTATCTATTGTACTAGAAATGTGTTGTCTATTTATTAAGAAAGGCCAAATTTCACTACCCAGAATACCTTCAATTTCACTGGCGATATAAAATGTTTCATCAGCTAAATTCAAATTTTGAAATTCTTGGAACAAATTAGAATTTAAAGTTATATTTGGAAGTTGATCCGTAATTCTATCAACTATGAGAACATTTAAACTAAAAGTGAAATTCGGATCAAAACGCGATCGAACCACTATTTCGGTTGATCCTAAAACGGGACTACTACTAGCACCTATTCCTCGAATTGTCATATTCAATTTTTTTATAGGTAAATTCAAACGTTTTACACATTTTAACGTCAAAAAGCTTGATTGGCTTCCGGAATCTAAGAGAAATCGTACCCGTTGAGAAATTTTCTTATTATTATCTACTAATCCTATGGCCGTTGAAAGTAAAACTACTCGATTACTATTATTTTGTAAACTATTGTGGTTTAAAGAACAAAAACTTTGTTCATGTTGGGTAGGTGTACTATTTACTATGCCGGCTACTGTACTACTAATACCTTGTTTGGTATGGTCAATTGAACTGGAATTGGTCAACGTACTATCATTTTTAACTATTGTAGCTCTACCATTATTTGATTTTGTATTTCTATTTTCACTTCCCAAAAAATGCAAAAGTGTATGATGACGTCTATTGCAAGTTCTACAATTAAATTTAGAGTTACAACTAAGTACTTTATGTTGATTACCGAGACAATTTAAACACAAATTCTTTTCACGCACAAACTTGTGTCTATGTTGAGGTGTTAATTTTAAAAATTTTGAACATTGTGTCAAAAAATGCGAATTACTATTACAGCCTAGACATTGTTTTAACTGTCCGTTAACTACAAATGATTGGGTTGATGTTTTACTAACCGAATGTAAATTTCTATAACTATTACTAGTAGTTGGGTGAACGTGTAATAATATTTTAGTTTGTTTTTTAACAAATTCTATCAGCTGATCGTAACGAGGTATATCTGATTTATTCATAGAAAGTTCAAAGGCACGTTTTGTTTGTGCATCTAATTTATTTAATGCTAAAAAACACAAAATAAATTCCGATAAATCATCAAGATTTAAATTTTTTAAAGCATTCACGGCACTATCAAATACATCCAAAAATGTATTTAAACCTGCTGCTGATTCTTGTTGAAGCGATTTGAAATTCATAATTTGATTTAAATATACATTTGCTAATAGACGTTTGTCATCATATTTCTCTATTAATAAATTCCAAAGTATGGGGTAATTTTCTGCGGTTGCTGCAATTCCAGTACAAATTGATCTAGCTTTACCAGTCAGTTTACTAATCAAATAACTAATCTTATCTGAATTGGTTAAATTTGCATTATCATGTATTAAACTTTTGAAATTTTGATAAAATACCGGCCAGTCCCGAATTTCTCCTGAAAAACTAATTAAATCCAGCTTTGGTAATCTAACTTTACTAAATTGTTGCGATTCTACTATATTTTGGGATTGCGTACCAACCGAAGATGACTCACAAGTATTTAAATTTGAAAAGGCATATTCAATATGGCCACTTAAATCCTCTATGGTATCTAATAATTGAAAATTCGGAACGTATGTTTCCGGTTCAAGTTCTAAACTAATTCTATTTATTTCATCTATTATTTCACAAAGAAGACGTTTTGTTTCCGCTAAAGATTTGTACTTAGTCAAGAAATTTTTCAAATGAGTTTTGTTTGATAAATCGAATTTACTAAAATCATGTAATTGTTGAATACGACGATAATATGTAAGTAGGTATGGGGACACCTGACGCTGGGAATTTTCTATGCAAATGAGCTAATTAATTATTCAAATTTTTGGCAATTGGCCCGGGCCAAATTTTGGGGGTTTTTGACCTTTAATTTTGGTTTTGTTGGTTTTTCAATTTTTGGCGATTGGCCCGTTGACCTTGGAGTCATTGACCTTTATTTTGGCAATTTTTACAATTGGCCCTATGGACCCCAATTTTGGTATTTTTTGACTTTGTAATTTTGGTGGTTATTAAAATTTTTGAAAATGACCCACCCACGCCTAAATTTTGATGATTACATCATCATCATTTTGGTGATATATGGTCCGATAATGTTTGAATTTTCGAGGTGTTGTGTACATTGCCTATATTTTTCAGTAATGGTGTTCAGATTAAATAAAATGCTGTCGGTTGATGGACTCGATCTCGGGTCTTTTTGCTTACGACGCGGTGATGTTAACCGTTGCTCTACGGCACGTGTTAACAATGTATGCACTAAATGTGGTAGGTATTCTACACACGAGCGCCTGATAGTTGGTTGATCATGTGATATGTGAGTGTGCTGATAGAAAATTTTCCAGCTAATTATAAATTCATATATGCATAAACGATTAATGTTGTTTTCTTACACTCTAAAACTAAATTTTTCAAACTCAAAATTTAAATATTTTTTAGCTTAAAACACACTTATTTTTTCAAAAATTATTTTTGTGGATATCAAAATCTCCAAGAAACTTAATAGAATAATATAACTATGTACACTATGTTAATCATAATTAAAAATTGTTTGTTAATAAATATTTTGAAAAATATAAATTTTTTATTTATTTATATATACTCCAATTCCCCAAAAAAAAACAAAAACACATTTTTTTCAAAAATTATTTTATTAAAATTATATATATATATATATATATATATATATATATATATATATATATATATATATATATATATATATAAATAATAACAGTAGATAGATATTTGTAGCGTTCTGCAATACACAATACTCAGTTAACTGTTGTCATCAACAATATTGCAGTTCAGTTCAGTACATAGTATGTATGGAACTACAAGTATAGACCCACGCTCCGTGGTGTGCTGACCAGCACTGATGATTATCTTTCACCGTACGAGGTATATACATATATTACTATACTAAATGAGTCTTTTGTTGTTGTTTTTTGCACTCAATCTCAATATAACACTAGTACGTAATGCGTACGTTATGTTATGGTTAAAGATATGTCAATAATACTTATTTAATAAAACATTTTTAATTAGATGTTTGGCCTTTAACTAAATTCCAATCAATTTCTTGTTTAATTAATTAAAAAGATACATATGTACAAAATAAATAACTTTTAAAAATTACTTTGTGTTAAACCTAGTTACGCCGTCATTATCATATAATATTTCTATTACATTACATGAATTATTCATATAATACACATATATTATATATAATACATATACAGTAGGCACTATGAAAGTGTTACAGCACGGGGCTAAAATCACAGTTTCATAGTGAGATAAAAACATATGTAGACGCCAGTAACTAGTTTACTGCTCTGTACCTTTATTACGACAATAACAAAACAAACACTCTGCCTGTACTTACATGCAGCATTTGATTGTGTTTGCGACGGCAAGGTGGTGAAAGAAATATTGGTTGTAACACTTTGGTAGTGCACAGTTTCATAGTGGCTACTGTACTCAATATACGTATTATGTTGCTTTGTTATGACATTACGATACAATGTACACAACTTATTGGAATTTTTTATAGCAAGTTTACTTGGCCGATTTTCTTAATTACAAATAATTATTCACATTTTTTATCCTTGCATTTTCTTTATAAAATATTTTGCGGTGACATTATTCTTATGATTTGCAATTAACATTAAAAGCCCACACCTAAAGTGGCCATATTTTTAAGGTAACGTAAATTAAAAACACGTGTTTTTGTTTGTATATATAGTGGGCAATCAAAGCAAAGCATCATTTTATTCAATCGTTCCAGTTGTGAGGGTCGAAGCAATTAGCAAAGAAAATTTAACTTTGTAAGTATAAAATTATTTTTAATTTTTCAATTTTGTAAATTTAAAACTACAGTTTTATTTTGAAAAAGTGTTAGTAGTTAAGACAGATTTTTTTATTATAAAACTGATTTTAAGTAAACATAATTTTACAGAAAATATCTTATTCTCATTCTAATTATTTTATTCAAAGTTCTCGTGTTAAAAATAAAGAAATTAAGAGTTTATAATTTATGTGGTAGTAAATATAATTTTTATAAATCATCAATTTAAAAATGTAATTTTTTAGGAAATTGTGTTTGATTCAATTATTTGATAAAAATAATCCAACAATACCTTTATTTTTACAGAGGAATCAAATACATCGGTTCGAGTCCGATTTATTGTTTGCGTGCTGATTGGAGTTAATAATGGAGTTAAACGCAAATAACGAAATAAATGGGTTTGCTAGTGAAAGAACGTCACAAGACATGTCAGAATTATTAAACGAGGTGGATAATGAGGAAATACCCCAAGATATTTTACAAGAATTGTTAGTAGGGATACCTATGATTGCAGATGAATTGATCAACGATACACCTATGGCCGAAAATGATTCCGATTCAATGGAAAATTTTGAAATTGTGCCCGAACAAAATTCGAAGTTTCGTCCAGATGAATCAATCAACGATATCTCTATGGCTGAAAATGATTACAATGCGATGGAAAAATTTTAAATCCTGTCCGAAAAAATTTCAAGGGTGCGTCGGTATAATTTAAACGGCCGAAAAATTGTATTTAAAATTAAAGAAATACCAAAAACCGAAGATTCTTTATCGTGGGTAAAACAAGGCGTTAACCAAATTATACAGTATATTTCAAGGGACATCGAACCAGAAGACAAGGTCGGATTCACGTTTACAAGTGAGAATTTTGAAAAGGGTCCTGGGTGGATGGCATTTCGAGATGGTAAAGATGTTAATTTTGAAGATGTTTGGAAATTACTGGGGGCCATATTTCAAAGCAATTCGGAAGGTTTGGCTACCGAGAAATTTCGACTAACTGCTACGTATGTAAAAATGCCCCAAGGTAGTGGGAGAGTAAGAACTTCCGCTTATAATACTTACGAAGAAGCGTGTAAGAAAAAACATGGTATAATTTTTATTGAAAATAATGATAATTTATGTCTCCTGCGAGCGATTGTTGTAGCAATAGCGCATATAGAAAAAGATGAAAATTATGATAAAATTCGACTTAACCGCCACAATTTGCAAACAGAAAGAGTCAACAAGCTGCTAGATGAAACTGGGTTGGTGATGCCTGAACACGGTGGTGGAATTAACGAACTCAAAATTTTACAACAACATTTAAACAATTATAAAATTACAGTGTACAAATATCAGACGAAAGGTCGTGGAGTAATATTTGAAGGAAGCAACGACGACACCATTCACAAAATAAATTTATTGCTTCACGAAAATCATTACAGCGTCATCACAAACCTAACTGCGGCATTTGCCTGTGGTTATTATTGTGAAGCTTGTCATACTCCCTACAATACACAAAATAGACATCGATGCGGGGCAAGTTGTCCCTGTTGCCAACAGTCTCCCCCATGTGCAAAAGGAAATGTGGAAATTAAATGTGATAAATGTAACAGGGATTTCCGTAGTCAACAGTGTTTGGAGAATCATCGTAAAGAAAAATCGTTGGGCAAGGACGTTGTATGCGATTTGATCAAACGATGTGAGAGGTGTTTAAAAACTGTGAATAAAAAACTCCGGAAGCAACAGCATGTGTGCGGTGAAATGTTTTGTAAAATATGTGACCGTTATGCACCCGCTAATCATTTGTGTTATATTAAAAAAGACATTAAGGAACCGAAATTGGACAAAACATTGTTTATTTTCTTTGATCTGGAAACAAGGCAAGAAAAACCATTGAACAGAAATAGCGATACAGTGATTCATGAACCTAATTTATGTGTGTACATGCAATGTTGTGATATGTGTATTAATGTGGAAAGGCTAGCATTTTGTCAGAAATGTGGATTTCGTCAACATATTTTAAAGGAAAGTGTTATCGATACGTTTATGAAGCAAGTATTAAACGTACGAAAAAATTTTAAAAAAGTAATTTGTATAGCACATAACGGACAAGCATTCGATCATCAGTTCATTTTAAGGTACGTTTTTGAAAAAACACAACTTCAGCCGGACGTTATAATGAGAGGGTCAAAAATACTAATGTTGGAAATTGAAAATGTACGTTTTATAGACTCTTTAAATTATTTTCCGATGGCACTAGCAGCACTTCCCAAGGCTTTTGATTTACCACCATCATCTAAAAAAGGATACTTCCCACATTTATTTAACACGATTGAAAATCAAAGCTATGTTGGATGCCTTCCAGATATATCATATTATAGTCCGGAAACGATGAAAGGTACGGATAATTCTGAGGAAGATGACGAACGGAAGAAATTTTTAAAATGGTATAACGAAACAAAGGAAAGCGGGTTTATATTCGATATGCAAAAGGAAATTGTAGAGTATTGTAAAAGTGACGTTGACATATTGAAGCAGGCTTGTTTAAAATTTAGAAAATCATTTTTAGAAGAGTGCAATGTTTGTCCTTTTACGGAGGCAATAACAATAGCATCTGCTTGCAATTTGGTGTTTCGTCGAAAATTTTTGCAACCTAATACAATCGGCATAATACCGCGAGGCGGTTATCGTTTAGCAGATAATCAATCGAAAATTGCATTACAGTGGCTAATACATGAAGAAAACGAACGAGGCATTTTGATTAAGCATGCCGGTAGACAGCGAGAGGTGATTCTGCCTGCAACAAATTTTAAAGTAGACGGTTATTGCGAAGAAACGAATCAAGTTTTTGAATTCCACGGTTGTTATTATCATGGTCATGATACTTGTCAACCAACACGTCGTAACGAACCACTTCATGAATCACCGGATGATACATTGAATAGCAGATTGGAACGAACAAAAACAAAAACAAGAAAAATGCAACAACTAGGTTTTGAAGTTGTGGAGATGTGGGAATGTGAATTTCGAAAAGTGTTAAAAACCCGGACTGATTTAAAATATTTGGAAGAACATCCACTAATGAAACACGTACCTTTAAATCCGCGAGATTGTTTTTATGGTGGTCGTACAGGATGTACCAAATTATACTATAAAATAAAAAATGGTGAAAAAGTTAAGTACGTTGATGTTTGCTCTTTATATCCGTGGGTCTGTAAATATGGAAAGTTCCCTATCGGCCACCCAAAAATTTATGTTGGTGACGAATGCAAGCAGTTTATTGAAAATAATAACTTTAACAGTTTAAATGGAGTAATCAAATGTAAAATTTTACCGCCGGAAGATTTGTACCATCCTGTACTACCTGCAAAACAAAATAATAAACTAATGTTTGTGTTATGTCGCACGTGCGGGGCAGAGTGTAATCAAGAAGAATGCACACACACTGACGAAGAGCGATCACTCACTGGAACATGGATAGTAGATGAGGTTCAGAAAGCCATTGAATTAGGTTATCAACTGATCGAAATTTATGAAATTTGGCAGTATGAAGTTACACAGTATAATAAAGAAACAGAAACTGGCGGTTTATTTTCTCAGTTTATGAATAAATTCTTAAAAATGAAACAAGAAGCATCCGGATGGCCAGTAAATTGTACTACAGAAGAAGAACGAGCTCGATATGTAGAGGAATACTTTGAAAACGAAGGGGTCCGATTAGAACCAACTAAAATTTCGAAGAATCCCGGTCTACGATCACTCGCCAAACTGATGCTGAATAGTTTTTGGGGAAAATTTGGACAACGAGAAAATCAGCCAAAAACAAGCATTATTCAAGAGCCCAAGGACTTGTACGATTTACTCACCAACCCGAGCATTGATGTTAATTATATACAGGAAGTAAATGAAGACGTAATTATCGCTAATTGGGAGCGTAAAGACGAGGCAGCTGATTTACTTTCTACTGTAAATTGCGTTATTGCTGCCTATGTAACAACACAAGCTCGTCTTAAATTGTATAGCTACCTCGAAAAACTGCAGGACCGGGCTTTGTATTTCGATACCGATTCTGTAATTTACATATCAAGAGAGGGGGAATTTGATGTGGTTACAGGGTCATTTTTAGGGCAAATGACAGATGAACTTTGTTCGTTTGGAATTGGTAGTTACATAACAGAATTTGTTTCCGGTGGCCCTAAAATGTACGGTTACACAGTTTATTCAACGAAAGAAAACAAAGTTAAACCACCCATATGTAAGATTAAAGGAATTACGTTGAATTATCAGTCCGGTAAATTGGCCAATTTCGATATGCTGAAACAGATGATTCTCCAAGACGCACCCCCGGTTACAATAGTTTCAAGAAATATTAGGCGTACCGAAGATCATGCTATTATAACGAAAACAGAGACGAAAACGTTTAAACCAACTTTTAATAAACGTCGACGAATAGAAAATTTTGATTCGGTGCCTTACGGATATAAAAAACAAAAAAGAGACTAATTTTGTAATACATTAGTGAATATCTGTAATACATAATTAATTATATAAGTTGTATTTTATGTTTAGCACCTACTGAACTATTAATATTTATGAATTTTTGTATGTATATAAAATTACCGGTTTTTGTTGATTGACTGAACTTGTACTACAATAAATGCAAAATATGTATACATTAAAATTCTTTTAAATACTATTTAATAAAAATTTAATTCTCATACACAGTACAGTATAAACTCTCTTAACACGAGTTTGCAAGTTTTTGCAAATATTTTATTTTTAAAAAAGGTAATAGAAATAACAACAAACATTATTACCATTTAAATAATTTTTATTACTAACCAAATACAAATTGAGTAAAAATGTATTTATATATTTAAAATAATAAAATTGTTTTATATAAAAATTTTCTTGTAACATTATTTTTATAAACATTTAAATAAGTGCTTCTACTCTTTTTCTTCTTAGCCACTCTTCGGAGTTGAAACATATTTGATGCGATTTTATTTTCGTCATATCTATATTATGTCTTTCAAATTTATCCATGTGTTCGCCGCGTCCGAAAATCCAAGCCATTTCACGTATGCCTTGTCCTTAGTCTTTTTTAACACCTTTTCCACTAAATACACATCCGGATACTTCACTTTCTGGAGTTCTTCGTTATAGAAACCACCCCGTATTGGATTACCTTGATAATCCTCCAATAGGTATGTAACCGGGTTAGTTAATTGTACCTTAATTATTTTAAAAAGTTCAGTTGACCATGATGGTAGATATCCTTTGTCAAATTGGGATTTATACTTGCTAATACGAACAATATCGCCGACTTTATATTTTGATTTATTTGCAATTTTTACATAATTGTAAACGGTTGAAAGCAGTTTATCCTCCTTACTTGGTGTTACATCACGTGGTCGCATTTTGATTGTTCTATGCTTACGTGAATTGTAGTCATCTACCAATTTGCTCAACATATCAATCCAGCGATACGATCCGTTGTGACTAAACATCTTCCACATTTCAGTTTTTAGCGTTCTGTTAAATCTCTCCACTACTGATGCTTTTTTCGTGGAAAATGTCGAATAGTGGTTGATGTTGTACTTGTTCATGAGTGTTTTAAACAGCTGATTTTTAAATTCTGAGCCATCGTCAGAATGCAAGTTTCGAGGGACACGTCCTTGCTTAAGAACCGATTCAAATGCGGCTGTCACCTCTTTTCCAGTTTTATTTTTAACAGGAACACACCAAGCATACTTAGAAAATACGTCAATTATACTTAACAGGAAAGCGTATTTTTTGTTCACCGAAGCATAAGTGCCCATTTCAATTAAATCACATTGCCAAAGATCATCAATTCCTTTCACAATTACATGTCTCCTTGGAAAATTCTTTCGCGCTGGTTTGTGTATTTCACGTACCACTTGCCATTTGCTCATTTTTACTTTTTATATTGATTAGTTTAATAAGTTGTTGATTAATCTCTTCATAAAACTTTAAGATTTCGCCAAATCCTCGTTCCACCTTCGACAGTCGTTGATCTAATACATTTATTGCTTCTTGCGTTTGAGTTATAAATAAATCGGGTAGCTTTTTTGTTGCTGCAGCGAACTGTTCTTCTACAAACCTTTTTAAAAATTTTAAATTTACCACATCTTGATCATCGGCCGGATCCCTTACATTTGTCAGTTGTCTGTGCCCAATATCATAGTTTCCCATGCGTGTCAACTTCAATCCAATTTGTTTAAGAAGTTCCTTTTTAATACTTTTGTCATGCACTCGACCGTATTTATCTACAGTTATCTTTCTGTTACGTGTACGGCCAAATTTATCCATAATTACTCAATAATATCTGCCTCTCTCAGTTCTTCGATGATAGAAACTATTTCGTTATTGTGTGCAGAGTGCCCAGCTTGTTTTGATGCCACTAGAAGCCGTAGTCTACTGACTAGTTCATTCGGGTTGTCCCAGTATATAAAGTCCTTTTTCAAATTGTTCAACTGCATCAAACCATGTCCAGATTTTGGAGTACCACCGACGCTACTGAAATTTGGAGCACTTCCAACACGACTTCTTGTGTCATATATTCTTCTGGGTATTGCTTTTTTAGTGGAACTAATTGGAAACAATCGACTAACAATGTTTTGGTATTTATCACTTTTATTACCTTGAATTTGCTCGTTTGGATCATAATATCGTCTGTGAGCATTCGTTTGCTTCAAAATTAATTTATATTGATTTAGATCTGCTTCTGTATATAGTCCTTTTGTCGGTTCCTTCATGAAAATTAACTCGTATAAACCAGGTGTCCCATATACCTAATATCACCAATCACAATATCATTGCCGTCTATTTCAAACGGTAAATTCCCCAACATCAATTGTTCACCTTTTCTGTACGGTCCAAAACCCGAATCTATTTTGTCATTCTGCTCAATATATATCTCTATATATTTTCTTGGTAATGGTTCAAAAGCATTAAACAAATATTCTTTGTCTTTAGGTGTTATCCTCAAGGCACGAGCAGTACTCTGTGCTGATTTGGCTAATTTTGGCGTTACAAGTACATTTTGTTGTTGTCGTTGCCGTACTTTTGGGTACGATTCAAAAACATCTTCTGAATACGATTGAAAAGCATCTTCCGGAAAATCCTGTGTTAAGATATCTTGGTGTTCTTCTTCCTGCTTTGTTGGTAAAAAATAGTTTTCAGCTCGTGATTTATTTTTAGGCGTAAACGGGTCCATTATTTGTGTCTGCTCTTCTTTTGTTTCCACTTTGAATGGTTGTTTCTTCTCATCGCTTAACTTTGTTACTATTTCTTTAAGAGATGTGGTTACTGGTTCTAGTGTACTCTGCAACAGCATATTCGATTCAATCTTCCCAGATCGTAAGGCATTGAATTTTTTTCGTATATTATTTGTTGCTTTTATAATATTTTTCTTAACAATTTTCTCTTTTATACTCTCTTTTTTATCCATTTTAGTGACTGTCCTATGCAACAGCTTGTCAAAAACTGAGAGCGTATTTTACTATCCACTATATTTATAAAACAGCTAAACAGCTCTACTGAATTAATCGGATCTGATGAGCTAAACAGACCTGTTTGGTTTAAAAACTGGTTAAAAGCTGTTTTCATCGTAATTTTAACCCAGTTAAACAGAGCAGTTATTTAAAACAGATCTGTTAAGTTAAACAGCCCTGTTCAGTTTAACAAACCAGATCAGAGCTGTTTTTATTGTAATTTTGACCCTTTCCAGAAGCTGTCAAATTTGTTTCGGTATCTTCCGTTGTGAATATCATCTTCTTTACAGATAGTTAAGAATCCATATCTATCGCGCCAACATTCTTGACATCAATATAAAAAGTAAAAATGAGCAAATGGCAAGTGGTACGTGAAATACACAAACCAGCGCGAAAGAATTTTCCAAGGAGACATGTAATTGTGAAAGGAATTGATGATCTTTGGCAATGTGATTTAATTGAAATGGGCACTTATGCTTCGGTGAACAAAAAATACGCTTTCCTGTTAAGTATAATTGACGTATTTTCTAAGTATGCTTGGTGTGTTCCTGTTAAAAATAAAACTGGAAAAGAGGTGACAGCCGCATTTGAATCGGTTCTTAAGCAAGGACGTGTCCCTCGAAACTTGCATTCTGACGATGGCTCAGAATTTAAAAATCAGCTGTTTAAAACACTCATGAACAAGTACAACATCAACCACTATTCGACATTTTCCACGAAAAAAGCATCAGTAGTGGAGAGATTTAACAGAACGCTAAAAACTGAAATGTGGAAGATGTTTAGTCACAACGGATCGTATCGCTGGATTGATATGTTGAGCAAATTGGTAGATGACTACAATTCACGTAAGCATAGAACAATCAAAATGCGACCACGTGATGTAACACCAAGTAAGGAGGATAAACTGCTTTCAACCGTTTACAATTATGTAAAAATTGCAAATAAATCAAAATATAAAGTCGGCGATATTGTTCGTATTAGCAAGTATAAATCCCAATTTGACAAAGGATATCTACCATCATGGTCAACTGAACTTTTTAAAATAATTAAGGTACAATTAACTAACCCGGTTACATACCTATTGGAGGATTATCAAGGTAATCCAATACGGGGTGGTTTCTATAACGAAGAACTCCAGAAAGTGAAGTATCCGGATGTGTATTTAGTGGAAAAGGTGTTAAAAAAGACTAAGGACAAGGCATACGTGAAATGGCTTGGATTTTCGGACGCGGCGAACACATGGATAAATTTGAAAGACATAATATAGATATGACGAAAATAAAATCGCATCAAATATGTTTCAACTCCGAAGAGTGGCTAAGAAGAAAAAGAGTAGAAGCACTTATTTAAATGTTTATAAAAATAATGTTACAAGAAAATTTTTATATAAAACAATTTTATTATTTTAAATATATAAATACATTTTTACTCAATTTGTATTTGGTTAGTAATAAAAATTATTTAAATGGTAATAATGTTTGTTGTTATTTCTATTACCTTTTTTAAAAATAAAATATTTGCAAAAACTTGCAAACTCGTGTTAAGAGAGTTTATACTGTACTGTGTATGAGAATTAAATTTTTATTAAATAGTATTTAAAAGAATTTTAATGTATACATATTTTGCATTTATTGTAGTACAAGTTCAGTCAATCAACAAAAACCGGTAATTTTATATACATACAAAAATTCATAAATATTAATAGTTCAGTAGGTGCTAAACATAAAATACAACTTATATAATTAATTATGTATTACAGATATTCACTAATGTATTACAAAATTAGTCTCTTTTTTGTTTTTTATATCCGTAAGGCACCGAATCAAAATTTTCTATTCGTCGACGTTTATTAAAAGTTGGTTTAAACGTTTTCGTCTCTGTTTTCGTTATAATAGCATGATCTTCGGTACGCCTAATATTTCTTGAAACTATTGTAACCGGGGGTGCGTCTTGGAGAATCATCTGTTTCAGCATATCGAAATTGGCCAATTTACCGGACTGATAATTCAACGTAATTCCTTTAATCTTACATATGGGTGGTTTAACTTTGTTTTCTTTCGTTGAATAAACTGTGTAACCGTACATTTTAGGGCCACCGGAAACAAATTCTGTTATGTAACTACCAATTCCAAACGAACAAAGTTCATCTGTCATTTGCCCTAAAAATGACCCTGTAACCACATCAAATTCCCCCTCTCTTGATATGTAAATTACAGAATCGGTATCGAAATACAAAGCCCGGTCCTGCAGTTTTTCGAGGTAGCTATACAATTTAAGACGAGCTTGTGTTGTTACATAGGCAGCAATAACGCAATTTACAGTAGAAAGTAAATCAGCTGCCTCGTCTTTACGCTCCCAATTAGCGATAATTACGTCTTCATTTACTTCCTGTATATAATTAACATCAATGCTCGGGTTGGTGAGTAAATCGTACAAGTCCTTGGGCTCTTGAATAATGCTTGTTTTTGGCTGATTTTCTCGTTGTCCAAATTTTCCCCAAAAACTATTCAGCATCAGTTTGGCGAGTGATCGTAGACCGGGATTCTTCGAAATTTTAGTTGGTTCTAATCGGACCCCTTCGTTTTCAAAGTATTCCTCTACATATCGAGCTCGTTCTTCTTCTGTAGTACAATTTACTGGCCATCCGGATGCTTCTTGTTTCATTTTTAAGAATTTATTCATAAACTGAGAAAATAAACCGCCAGTTTCTGTTTCTTTATTATACTGTGTAACTTCATACTGCCAAATTTCATAAATTTCGATCAGTTGATAACCTAATTCAATGGCTTTCTGAACCTCATCTACTATCCATGTTCCAGTGAGTGATCGCTCTTCGTCAGTGTGTGTGCATTCTTCTTGATTACACTCTGCCCCGCACGTGCGACATAACACAAACATTAGTTTATTATTTTGTTTTGCAGGTAGTACAGGATGGTACAAATCTTCCGGCGGTAAAATTTTACATTTGATTACTCCATTTAAACTGTTAAAGTTATTATTTTCAATAAACTGCTTGCATTCGTCACCAACATAAATTTTTGGGTGGCCGATAGGGAACTTTCCATATTTACAGACCCACGGATATAAAGAGCAAACATCAACGTACTTAACTTTTTCACCATTTTTTATTTTATAGTATAATTTGGTACATCCTGTACGACCACCATAAAAACAATCTCGCGGATTTAAAGGTACGTGTTTCATTAGTGGATGTTCTTCCAAATATTTTAAATCAGTCCGGGTTTTTAACACTTTTCGAAATTCACATTCCCACATCTCCACAACTTCAAAACCTAGTTGTTGCATTTTTCTTGTTTTTGTTTTTGTTCGTTCCAATCTGCTATTCAATGTATCATCCGGTGATTCATGAAGTGGTTCGTTACGACGTGTTGGTTGACAAGTATCATGACCATGATAATAACAACCGTGGAATTCAAAAACTTGATTCGTTTCTTCGCAATAACCGTCTACTTTAAAATTTGTTGCAGGCAGAATCACCTCTCGCTGTCTACCGGCATGCTTAATCAAAATGCCTCGTTCGTTTTCTTCATGTATTAGCCACTGTAATGCAATTTTCGATTGATTATCTGCTAAACGATAACCGCCTCGCGGTATTATGCCGATTGTATTAGGTTGCAAAAATTTTCGACGAAACACCAAATTGCAAGCAGATGCTATTGTTATTGCCTCCGTAAAAGGACAAACATTGCACTCTTCTAAAAATGATTTTCTAAATTTTAAACAAGCCTGCTTCAATATGTCAACGTCACTTTTACAATACTCTACAATTTCCTTTTGCATATCGAATATAAACCCGCTTTCCTTTGTTTCGTTATACCATTTTAAAAATTTCTTCCGTTCGTCATCTTCCTCAGAATTATCCGTACCTTTCATCGTTTCCGGACTATAATATGATATATCTGGAAGGCATCCAACATAGCTTTGATTTTCAATCGTGTTAAATAAATGTGGGAAGTATCCTTTTTTAGATGATGGTGGTAAATCAAAAGCCTTGGGAAGTGCTGCTAGTGCCATCGGAAAATAATTTAAAGAGTCTATAAAACGTACATTTTCAATTTCCAACATTAGTATTTTTGACCCTCTCATTATAACGTCCGGCTGAAGTTGTGTTTTTTCAAAAACGTACCTTAAAATGAACTGATGATCGAATGCTTGTCCGTTATGTGCTATACAAATTACTTTTTTAAAATTTTTTCGTACGTTTAATACTTGCTTCATAAACGTATCGATAACACTTTCCTTTAAAATATGTTGACGAAATCCACATTTCTGACAAAATGCTAGCCTTTCCACATTAATACACATATCACAACATTGCATGTACACACATAAATTAGGTTCATGAATCACTGTATCGCTATTTCTGTTCAATGGTTTTTCTTGCCTTGTTTCCAGATCAAAGAAAATAAACAATGTTTTGTCCAATTTCGGTTCCTTAATGTCTTTTTTAATATAACACAAATGATTAGCGGGTGCATAACGGTCACATATTTTACAAAACATTTCACCGCACACATGCTGTTGCTTCCGGAGTTTTTTATTCACAGTTTTTAAACACCTCTCACATCGTTTGATCAAATCGCATACAACGTCCTTGCCCAACGATTTTTCTTTACGATGATTCTCCAAACACTGTTGACTACGGAAATCCCTGTTACATTTATCACATTTAATTTCCACATTTCCTTTTGCACATGGGGGAGACTGTTGGCAACAGGGACAACTTGCCCCGCATCGATGTCTATTTTGTGTATTGTAGGGAGTATGACAAGCTTCACAATAATAACCACAGGCAAATGCCGCAGTTAGGTTTGTGATGACGCTGTAATGATTTTCGTGAAGCAATAAATTTATTTTGTGAATGGTGTCGTCGTTGCTTCCTTCAAATATTACTCCACGACCTTTCGTCTGATATTTGTACACTGTAATTTTATAATTGTTTAAATGTTGTTGTAAAATTTTGAGTTCGTTAATTCCACCACCGTGTTCAGGCATCACCAACCCAGTTTCATCTAGCAGCTTGTTGACTCTTTCTGTTTGCAAATTGTGGCGGTTAAGTCGAATTTTATCATAATTTTCATCTTTTTCTATATGCGCTATTGCTACAACAATCGCTCGCAGGAGACATAAATTATCATTATTTTCAATAAAAATTATACCATGTTTTTTCTTACACGCTTCTTCGTAAGTATTATAAGCGGAAGTTCTTACTCTCCCACTACCTTGGGGCATTTTTACATACGTAGCAGTTAGTCGAAATTTCTCGGTAGCCAAACCTTCCGAATTGCTTTGAAATATGGCCCCCAGTAATTTCCAAACATCTTCAAAATTAACATCTTTACCATCTCGAAATGCCATCCACCCAGGACCCTTTTCAAAATTCTCACTTGTAAACGTGAATCCGACCTTGTCTTCTGGTTCGATGTCCCTTGAAATATACTGTATAATTTGGTTAACGCCTTGTTTTACCCACGATAAAGAATCTTCGGTTTTTGGTATTTCTTTAATTTTAAATACAATTTTTTCGGCCGTTTAAATTATACCGACGCACCCTTGAAATTTTTTCGGACAGGATTTAAAATTTTTCCATCGCATTGTAATCATTTTCAGCCATAGAGATATCGTTGATTGATTCATCTGGACGAAACTTCGAATTTTGTTCGGGCACAATTTCAAAATTTTCCATTGAATCGGAATCATTTTCGGCCATAGGTGTATCGTTGATCAATTCATCTGCAATCATAGGTATCCCTACTAACAATTCTTGTAAAATATCTTGGGGTATTTCCTCATTATCCACCTCGTTTAATAATTCTGACATGTCTTGTGACGTTCTTTCACTAGCAAACCCATTTATTTCGTTATTTGCGTTTAACTCCATTATTAACTCCAATCAGCACGCAAACAATAAATCGGACTCGAACGATGTATTTGATTCCTCTGTAAAAATAAAGGTATTGTTGGATTATTTTTATCAAATAATTGAATCAAACACAATTTCCTAAAAAATTACATTTTTAAATTGATGATTTATAAAAATTATATTTACTACCACATAAATTATAAACTCTTAATTTCTTTATTTTTAACACGAGAACTTTGAATAAAATAATTAGAATGAGAATAAGATATTTTCTGTAAAATTATGTTTACTTAAAATCAGTTTTATAATAAAAAAATCTGTCTTAACTACTAACACTTTTTCAAAATAAAACTGTAGTTTTAAATTTACAAAATTGAAAAATTAAAAATAATTTTATACTTACAAAGTTAAATTTTCTTTGCTAATTGCTTCGACCCTCACAACTGGAACGATTGAATAAAATGATGCTTTGCTTTGATTGCCCACTATATATACAAACAAAAACACGTGTTTTTAATTTACGTTACCTTAAAAATATGGCCACTTTAGGTGTGGGCTTTTAATGTTAATTGCAAATCATAAGAATAATGTCACCGCAAAATATTTTATAAAGAAAATGCAAGGATAAAAAATGTGAATAATTATTTGTAATTAAGAAAATCGGCCAAGTAAACTTGCTATAAAAAATTCCAATAAGTTGTGTACATTGTATCGTAATGTCATAACAAAGCAACATAATACGTATATTGAGTACAGTAGCCACTATGAAACTGTGCACTACCAAAGTGTTACAACCAATATTTCTTTCACCACCTTGCCGTCGCAAACACAATCAAATGCTGCATGTAAGTACAGGCAGAGTGTTTGTTTTGTTATTGTCGTAATAAAGGTACAGAGCAGTAAACTAGTTACTGGCGTCTACATATGTTTTTATCTCACTATGAAACTGTGATTTTAGCCCCGTGCTGTAACACTTTCATAGTGCCTACTGTATATGTATTATATATAATATATGTGTATTATATGAATAATTCATGTAATGTAATAGAAATATTATATGATAATGACGGCGTAACTAGGTTTAACACAAAGTAATTTTTAAAAGTTATTTATTTTGTACATATGTATCTTTTTAATTAATTAAACAAGAAATTGATTGGAATTTAGTTAAAGGCCAAACATCTAATTAAAAATGTTTTATTAAATAAGTATTATTGACATATCTTTAACCATAACATAACGTACGCATTACGTACTAGTGTTATATTGAGATTGAGTGCAAAAAACAACAACAAAAGACTCATTTAGTATAGTAATATATGTATATACCTCGTACGGTGAAAGATAATCATCAGTGCTGGTCAGCACACCACGGAGCGTGGGTCTATACTTGTAGTTCCATACATACTATGTACTGAACTGAACTGCAATATTGTTGATGACAACAGTTAACTGAGTATTGTGTATTGCAGAACGCTACAAATATCTATCTACTGTTATTATTTATATATATATACATATATATATATATATATATATATATATATATATATATATATATATATATATATATAATTTTAATAAAATAATTTTTGAAAAAAATGTGTTTTTGTTTTTTTTGGGGAATTGGAGTATATATAAATAAATAAAAAATTTATATTTTTCAAAATATTTATTAACAAACAATTTTTAATTATGATTAACATAGTGTACATAGTTATATTATTCTATTAAGTTTCTTGGAGATTTTGATATCCACAAAAATAATTTTTGAAAAAATAAGTGTGTTTTAAGCTAAAAAATATTTAAATTTTGAGTTTGAAAAATTTAGTTTTAGAGTGTAAGAAAACAACATTAATCGTTTATGCATATATGAATTTATAATTAGCTGGAAAATTTTCTATCAGCACACTCACATATCACATGATCAACCAACTATCAGGCGCTCGTGTGTAGAATACCTACCACATTTAGTGCATACATTGTTAACACGTGCCGTAGAGCAACGGTTAACATCACCGCGTCGTAAGCAAAAAGACCCGAGATCGAGTCCATCAACCGACAGCATTTTATTTAATCTGAACACCATTACTGAAAAATATAGGCAATGTACACAACACCTCGAAAATTCAAACATTATCGGACCATATATCACCAAAATGATGATGATGTAATCATCAAAATTTAGGCGTGGGTGGGTCATTTTCAAAAATTTTAATAACCACCAAAATTACAAAGTCAAAAAATACCAAAATTGGGGTCCATAGGGCCAATTGTAAAAATTGCCAAAATAAAGGTCAATGACTCCAAGGTCAACGGGCCAATCGCCAAAAATTGAAAAACCAACAAAACCAAAATTAAAGGTCAAAAACCCCCAAAATTTGGCCCGGGCCAATTGCCAAAAATTTGAATAATTAATTAGCTCATTTGCATAGAAAATTCCCAGCGTCAGGTGTCCCCATACCTACTTATGTATCGCGTTTACTCGTTAGTAATTTTAATTGTTGTTTCAATCTATCTGCCATTTTACTAATTTGAAATCTAAAAATTGAAATACTAAATCCAACGAAATGAAAAAACTTCAATTGATTACTTTTAAGTGTCTATAACTGTACTTTTATTATGTATTTATAAATCAAACTAAAACAAACAGATACATTCAACAGCTGCAACCATCTATGTGTGTATTGACTGTATATGTATATGTATTAAGTGTTCTATGGGTATTAAAGTTCAAAACAATTTTTATAAATCAAAACAAAATAAACAGATACAAAAAACTGCTTAACGCTGCTCTAACCATCTATGTATGGTGTTTGTGTATGGATATAATATGCGTGTGTTTCAACTCAATTCTCTAACTAAAAGGCTACGTATGTATGCAGTTTACTGATTTTATTCCAATGTATTCAAAGGCTTGTAAAAACTTGTTCAAAAAATATTTTTATTATTGCGTAATATTCTATGTAATACTATTCAACTGCTAATAAACAACAAAATGTCTGCCCAATTTGTCTGAACCATTTGAACTATTTTAACTATATTTTCGTATTTTTGCCAAATTGTCCTAAATTCGAATCTAAATGCTAAGAAAAAACTAAAAATATCCGGCTCGAAGGACCAAATTTGTTGACGCGACTAGGTTTTTTGTGACAATTTGGTAAAACTAAATTCCTATTAAATTTTGTTATAAACTAAATCAAAAAAAAAGATAGCGGACTGTAAAAAAGAATGAATACAAATTGAAACTGTACTCACCGATTATTCCTCTTCCATTTTCTTAATTGTAGATAATTATCGGGTCAAGGAAAAAATTTGGAAGGTAAGGAGTTATAGGTGGTGACCCTTATTGAAATTTATTTTATTCGTTCAGGTGAGTTCCGTGTAATTTTGTACTGATGCTAATTTTCACTATGATTTTGAAGGTAGCTAAACTAATTGCAAAAAAAATGAACTAACGCGAAATTTCTAATGCGAAACAACACTAATTAACACTAAATTTAATTGTGAGTTTCTTTGTTGCGAAAAAAACTACTCTAATTGTAAGTAACTTTGTACAAACAAAAGACTAATTGCGAACTAGTTGCATTGATCGATTCTATCTAACTAAGTATATAACGCGAGCAAAAGTTTTCGAATTTAAACCCGAAAAAGGTTCGACAAACAAAAAAAAACTATTTAACCATTACGTAATGATTAAAAATAACAAAAAAAAATAACTTAAATTGGCGTTATAGAGAAGTGCCCGGCGAAGCCGGGACACCAGTCAAACGCGTGTCGAGGGATGGTTAGCCAATCGACAACTAAAACACCACACCACTAATCGTTCTATTTTTCAAAATAAACAAAAATTCAAATAGCTCAGACAAATAAATAAACGGTTTACTATTTAAACAACACCATCTATTGAAATTGAAATATATTATTTTATGCATATGCAATCAACACATAGATGGCGCAGACATCAAACAATGTGTAAAAATGCGCAGAAGTTTCTAAAAAATCATCCAACGCAGTAAATGTCAAATATGTATATAATAAATATAATACACTAAATTCTCATTACAAACATACATAATTACATTGGATTTTGTCATTAGTAGAAAGATGTTTTTACCTTATTTTGTTTGTTTTTAAATTAGTACTATACTTTTACTTCGTTTTCATTATGTTTTTATTAATAATTTAATTAATAGTTTTATCTAATTATGTGCAGTTTTAACTTCTGCAAAATTCAATATTTTATTTTATTCTATTTTAATTTTAACCTTATTTGTTTTATCTTAAAATTGACGTGTTAAAGGATATATTTTTTAAAAATTTTTATTTGTAAGTATTTTTTAAAACATTCTTCTTTTTGCTGTTTCTTTAATAACCTACATTGTTAATTTTATTTTATTTTTTTGATAAGGCCTGATGAGGGGGATGATTTAGAAAACCCCGAAACGTACGTCGCTCTGAATAAAAATAATTTTTCAAATTACAACTGGTGATTATTTTCCAAAATCTTTTCCTTAATATAGAACATCACCAAAAACCCTTTATAAAAAAAAATAATAATGTAAACTAAAAAAGATTTTATTAGCCATAAAATTTAAAATTAATCCTCAAAAATTTAAATTCCTAAAAACCGTAAGAGTTTTTAAACTTTATTTAAAACGCTATACTCACTTTCGGCTCTATGTGCCCAGTTCCTTAAATTTAAAATACTAAAAAGAAAAATTGTGGATGTAAAAACTACTGGAATGTCAGTTGTAACATGTTACAGTTGACACTACTGAATTTGTTACAATTGTTGCAGTGCTGTTTAATTTTATAAAAAAATTCGTAAAATTTGAACTATGATTAAAAAAGCGAAATGACCTATTTGATAATATTATTTGTTTGCTTGTGTTTCCAAAAAATCATTTTACTTCTAAGTGATCAGATATTTACTGCAAAAATCAAAAAATTGTCAATCAACTCAAAATTTACGATTAGCTCATATAAGCACATTTGACACTGCTGAGAAAAAACCGCCACATGGTATTAACTGAAAGTTTTGTCAGTAAAGCAGAACTTCAGGAGCCAGCTTATGATACGCAATACTCCTCAATAGGATTGATAGATGTCTCGAAAATTTCAAAGTTACAATTGACTCAGTGCTACTACTGACACACCTCTACCCTACACAGGGAAATTACATTTGGAGAACAGGCCATTTTTGGGTGATCGGGTTATACATGGAATTGCTCATTTGTGTTTATATACACGAAAATATTTTTAAAATAATACTATCTTATGTAAACAAATGTTGCAAATTTAACATATTTAACATATGATAATAACAATAATAAAAATTATTAATACACGTATGAATGTATACTCGTAATTTCTAAACTTACAATTAGATGTAAATATTATGGAGCTAGAAAATATTCTTTAGAAAGTTATTTTAACAAAACTATTTTAACTTTTATATAAAAATTAATTGTGTAAAGAAACACCCTGTATATGAATTGCCTAAGAGGACGACGTTTGTATATTTTCGTCCGGTTAAAGAGAAGTCGGTGTAATATTATTAAGTAACAATCGCAATTTTATTCATTTACAATTTTGGTTTCCGCGAAGTTAGTATTAGCAGTAAATTTAAGTACCAGTAACAACCTGAAAATTTTTTAAAAAAGGAAGTAGTCGTATTATTATTTTGCATTAGCCGGGATGCATTGCCCGCGTATTTCCGTTTACGTGTTCATTAGGAGGCACCGTTGCCTTGAAATCCGTACGATTTTGGAACACTTAAAACACGTGTACAATTCAAGTCTCCCGTCTTCTAAACGCACACGGGTTTGTAATGCAGACTGTTCTTCCAAACACGTGTTCAAGGGAACGCAATAATTAGAAGGATAATTTTGCAAAGGTAATAAAAGCTTAAATTACGGTGCAAGAGATTCATGTCCAAAATATTGGCAAAATACTTTCTGTTGCCCAATAGAAAGAAAATTACGAAGAATGAAAGTAAAAGTGAAAAAAAAGCTTATGCCAATATTATAGTCAACAAACTAATTAAATTAAATGATTGGGAACAAGAAATGACAAAACTTTTACCAACAAGAAAATCCAGCATTTTCTAATCTTAAAAATGTCTTCATCTTCTCTTCTTGGCCTAATTTTTCACCTGTGGTCTCGTCATCTTCAGACAAAAACTGATTTATCAAAAAATTAACATTATTACGTCCAAGTAATAATTTTTTTAAGTTATTAGAGCTTATCGTTTTTCGTTGTCGACAACGTGATTCTTCATAAAAATTTATAAAAGCTTTCACTTTATCCATTGGACATATAAGTTCAATTTTAATATGTAGAAAAATTAATAGGTCAAAATAATAGAAGAGTCTTAAATTTGAATACAGTTAAGCTTATAATATTATATTCTCTCCAATGTGAGTTTCCACTTCAAAAAATCTAAAGATACACATTTACTTCTTTTTTTTATTCGCCAGACACTCTGTAGCAATTTTTGTACTAGGCTCAAATGTGTGACCTTTATGATTATTAGTATTGGCTGCCCGCGCTAATAACTAACCTTCTAATCATAGCGTTTCCCTGAACATGTTTTTGAAAGAACAATATGCGTTACAAATCTGTACGTGTTTAAAGAACGAGGGATTTAAATTAGGCACGTGTTTGGAAGAAGAACCTAGCGTCACAAAACCGTGCGGGTTTCAAGGCAACAATGCCCCCTACTGAACACGCAAACGGAAATACGCAGCCGGGATTGGTACATGTAGGTGAATTGCATCAATTGTATTATCAATTGCATTTTTGATTGTTGTAATCACAATAAACGAACAGCGGTCCGTAACTATACATACGTATATGGTATAAGCTTAGGCCCATTTCACACCAAGCTAGTCTAGTCCCGTCAAGTTTGACGAATCTTGATTCAACATACACCGATTCAATGCAATTACAACATAAACTGTATTTTTGCTTTCAAATATACAATCCAGCAACTTCGAGAAGAAAATTTGCTAGCAATAAAATTTTAAAAATTATGATTGGCTGTTAATAATAAAGGACAACGAATATGGCAAATCAGATAAATTCATCTTTGTCTAGCTGACCTAATTTCAAAAGTCGGATTTACATACAAAAAAAAAAAAATCGTGCAGAAATGAAATACATTGAAAAACTGATGTTTAAAGTTTTTAAAACAAATTTTTGGGGAATAATAAGCAATAATTAATAAAATAAATTTGTTTAAGACACTTATGATGCATATATTAAACATTTTTAAATTAAAATTTAACCATAAGTTTGAAAATAAACGCAAAACAGGAACAAAAATTGATTTATCTGAATTAAATATATATTTTTTTTCTCTATTTGATTAAATATTTACATTTGAATTAAGCTTAAAGGTAAGTAGAATTATGACAGAATAGGTAGCGCATTTAAATCGAAATATATTTTAAATATACCTATTGTATTTGAAAAATCAAAATTTTTTTTTTATTTCTTAAACTAAAAATTAGTATAATTTTAACAAAAAAAGTCATTATCTAATAAAATAATATTAATATGATTCTTCACCACTACTGCCGCTTTCTTCAACCGTATCATAATCAGATGAAGACTCTGAATCCCCTACATTTATTATAAATTCATCGTAACAATTTTCCATTATACAATCTCTTTCCCAAAATGTTTTTTCTATTTTTAGGATATGATTAACATACCCAACCCAGTCTTCCTTTGTCACCGTCTGAAATGCCTCTTTTGTCAACTGTAATAGCTTTGACAATGAGAAGTCGCCACCTACATTTCTTTCACGAAAATACCTTTTTATTTTTGCCCAAGCCATTTCTATGGGATTGATTTCGCAATGGTATGGGGGAAGACTTAATACCTCGTGGTCATTGCTTTTAATTATATCATCCACTTCATATTGTTTTTCCTTTTTTTTTATTTTGTAATATTAATTCAAACAGTTCGAATTTTCTCATACTCTCACTGAACGCGACATTATTTTCTTTTAGCCACCCTATCATTTCGGATTTTGTAGCTGATTTTGTTGGAGCTTTATTTAATTCTTTACCATGATAAGGGGCGTTGTCCATTACTATTATACATCGTGGTGAAAGATTGGGTAAGAGTATTTCGCGGATCCATTTAATAAAATTTGCAGAATTCATTTGGCCGTGGTAGTCTCCGGTGCTACTATTTGACTTAAATACTAATAAAGTATTATCTACCCAGCCATTGATACTCCCGGCACTTACAACGATGAGTCTGTTGGTTGAATTGCCTTCTATTACACCCGTCACGGCTTCACTTCTCCAACACTTTTTAAAAGTTAAATTGGAATCGATCCAAGTTTCGTCTAAATAGACGATTTGGCGACCTTCATCTCTATATTCTTTAATTTTTTTTTAAATAATTTCCTCGCCAGGCAAATATATTCGGCTTCTCCATTAACAATGTGCGTTTGTTTACGCATTTACGCCAATAAAATTGCATCTCATGCAAAATTTTCCTTAATGTCTCACGTGAATAAGTAAAATTTATTTTTTCTTTTAAAATTGGTAATAATTTTGGCACTGAAGGTACTATTTTTTTATTAAGATAAAAATCTTCAATTGTTCTTAGAATCACTCCTCGATCAAAGTCGTCGACACAGCAAACATGACTTTCTTTTTTTTTTTTTTCTCGGAGAGGATAAAGCCATCGACGGATCATTTAAGGAGCGAATATTTCCTTCCCGTTTGATTCTATATACAGTGCTCTCTGATGTCTATAAAGAAAAAAAAAAGAAAAAAACTTTTAAGGACAAGAAATTTATTATTAAGTGGAAATGAATTATAACTTACACCACAATACTGGGCTGTTCTTTGGACGCTCTTACATAAATCGTAAAACAAACGATTATTTACTTTTTCATTTTCACATATTTCTAAAACATTCAAAATTATTTCACGCCCTTGGCTATGAATGATTTTACCTTTTTTGTTGTTTGGCATTTTAAAGAAAATTAGCAAAATTAAAATAAACTAAAATAATGCTAACAGAACTACAACAAATACTAAAGAAAACTAAAATAAATATAGATAAATACTATAAATACTATAAATACAAAAAAAAAAAAAACTAATGCTACATATGCTACTATGGAAAAACGAACAAAAAATAATAATACTAAAACACAACGAAAGACAGGAACAAAATCAAACATGAGACGTACGAAATTAAGCAAACATTTAAAAAAAGGCTTGATACTCTAATAACTTTCCGGCAAAATGGATATATTGTGACACTTCAATAGCAAACAGTTACCGTAGTGACTGTAATTTTAGAGCAGTTAGGAACAATGTAATGGCTGATCAAACATACCTCGTTTTATTTTTGCTAGTCGATCATATTATCATATCGAAAACCACAATATAAAGAAAAAAAACATCCAACATCCATTTATACCAACAACTCAATTTTATTATAGGTTTATTACTTATATAAATTATCTGCATATTACAATTATTTCACCTATACTGAAATTTGTTATAAGTTTCGTGTACGAGTTTACGCATTCAGTTTTATGGAAATAAAATATGGGAAAGTACAAAATTATGATTTTGTACATACTTTTTTATCTTACTTACATGCACTCACGTAGGAACTTTAAAAATGATGTTTAACTATATTCACTAAATATTTTGCTCCAGTGTAAAACTGACTTGTAAAATTTTATTGCCCTTATTGTCAACTCAGATTTGCTATATTGTAATCAGTCGCGTCCAGTCAAGTCAAGTCAAGTCACCGTCAGTCCAGTCAACGACTCAACTAGTTGAATTTTTTCATCAGTCAACGTAAGTCATCTGTCCATTGTACATGCGTATTAAGAGATACATACATATTATGTGTGTTGTGATGGAACAGCTCCTAACCGTAGTACGCTACAACAAAAAAATGTCTCATACGCAGAATTCAAAAATAAATTTATCGTACGATTCTCACCGCAAAGAACTCCGGGTGAATCCCAATTTCGTTTAACGCAAACTTTTCAAAAACATGAATCGGTTAATCAATTCGTTACACGACTCAAACTAATCGCCCAAGAAGTTCTTGAAGATAATTTAAAGGATGTCACTTCTACTCAAAGGGAAGGTATAATCAAAAAAACATGAAAACGTAGTGCTAGCTCAGTTCAAGCAGGGATTAGAAAGGGATATTATGCGCGTTATTGAAATTTTCCTACTAAGGGAACCCAATTTAAATATTGATAAAGAAACGGAGATAGCGGTTCAGGAAGAACTAAACCAAATTATATTAAATACCACAAGTAATTTTGCGGGAGCACTTTCTGTAACGCCAGAACCAAACACTCGTCCATCAGGATATGCTGCGCAAAGCCAAACAAGCCGACCTTTTCAACAGGTATCAAATACAAATGGGACACGAGTTAACACAAATGGGAACATTTGCCTAAACTGTTTTCGTCCAGGACATTACGCCTCAGCATGTCGATCACGAACAATCTGTAGAAACTGTAAACGGGAGGGACACGAACAATATTAATGTAATGAATAACCGGACAAGGCCAACAGGGAGCCAAGGAAGACAATCGACATGGGAACCACAGCCTGAACCAGCACCAAGACCAAAAGAGACGTGGGATTTACCAACAAATAACAATTTAAACTAATGAGGACCTTCGGGACAGTCCCAACCCGGGGGAAATAACACATAATAATTTCTCATGCATACCAACCAAGGGACACACCTAGCATTATTCACGTTAACGTAAACCATTTACCACTAAAACTGATTATAGACACGGGTTCGGCTGTGACCATCTTAAAATAAAAATCCCTACAACTGCAAGTTACGAACCAATCGGGGATTTAAAACTAAAAGGGATCACGGAGCATGCCATCACATGTTTAGATGTTACTTCAGTACAAATATCTACAAGAAAACAGACCTTCAACGCCAATGCTATAATTTGTGAAGATTTACCTATAACCGTAGATGGACTAATAGAACGCGACTTTTTAGACGAGAATAAGGTAGCTATTGATTACCAACGTCAAATAACAAATATAAATGGAGAACAAATACCTATGCTTTACGATGGGGTAGACGAAATTATAAACATTACTAGAAAAGGAGGAGTAGCAAAAATGTCAGAAGATGATAAGGGTATAAATAAGGGAATTTTGAAACGACACCATAATACTGGGGGAGTGCAACACGTTAAGTCGAATCTAAGGGTAAAATTTCAGCAAGACAACAAAGACAGAAGCGGAGACATGAAACCGTGTGAGTCAATTCAGAAGAGGGGGAGATCAACACCCAGTTCATACAGCAAAACATCGATCAAGTTCAGTCATAGAAAGAGTTCGACAGAAAGCAACCGATTATCCTCAATTCGGCCAAAAATTGGGAGATGATCAGAAGCAAGTAGTTGGCCATGATCTTGTTGGAACAACGGTGTGATCGAACCAGTCGAAATATTGACACACGGAATAATTGCAGCTAGAGTAGTAAGCACAGTACAAACAAATCGGGAGGTCCAAGTGAACCTTATCAACGTAACCAGTCAGCGATTAATAATATCAGCTAAAACAATAATCGGGGAGGCTGAAGAAATACAAAGAGAATTACAAAGCAATAGGGAAGAAATAAATATATGCGAGAGGAATACAGAAATAAAGCAAGAGAATAACAAGGGAGATTTAAAGAAAATTTATGGGAATAACAAAGAGTGGCATCAACATAAGCCGTGTACAAGTAGACATTGCTTCACTGTACTCGAGCAAGGAAAAATTAATCAACAAAAGGGTTCTACAAAAAATTTAAGGGATTATGTGAAAACAGATCATTTAAGTGAAGAAGCCAAAGTGAAATTATGAAAACTTCTGGATGAATATCAGGATATATTTTGGTTAAAAGGGAACAGCTTAGGAGAAGCCAAAGGAGTAAAGCATAGGATCATTACTGAAAATATTTCGCCAATCGTCAAGCGCCTTATCGCGTACTTCAAGCATTACAAGTGCTAAAAGATAATATCCAGGAGATGCTTGATGAAGGTGTCATTACACACTCATAGTCACCGTGATCTGCGCCAGTCGTCATGGTACCCAAGAAAACTACGGTGGCTGAAGTAAAAATGAGAATTTGTATTGACTTCCGAGGACTTAACCAAATCACAAAACGAGACATCTACCCCTTACCTAATCTCAGTGAGACCATCGATATGCTAGGACAAGCGAACCTCTTTTCAACATTAGATCTTGCATGGGGTTACTGGCAGATTACAGTCGCTGAAGAAGATTGTGAGAAGACAGGGTTCACCACACCAGATGGCCACTACGAGTGCCTTCGTATGCACTTCGGTTTGGTTAATGCACCCAGCACGTTTCAAAGATTAATGGACACCATTTTAGCCGGTATCAAGGGAGTAAAGTGTTTGGCGTATTTGGATGATGTCATAATCTTCAACGGGAATGGTATCGATGAACACCTTGATAGGATAAGAGAAGTGTTCGAATGTATAAGAAGGGCGAATTTAAAACTAAAACTAAGCAAGTGTCATTTTCTTACCACTGAAGCCAATTATTTAGGGCATATAATCAGCAGTAACGGTATAAAACCTGATCCATCAAAGATACTAGCAGTCAAAAACTACCCAAAAACGTAAATCATTCCTAGAATTATCAAACTTTAATCGAAGATTTATACCTCAATTCGCTCACGTAGCAAAGCCGATGACAGCGCTCACGAAGAAAAACACACAGTTTGTATGGACACGAGGCAGAAGAAGCGTTCCAAAAAATAAAAGCAGCCTTATGCAGTGAACCGGTCTTACAGTACCCGGATTTCAACAAAACCTTCATACTAACCACCGACACCTCTGGAACTGCAATTGGAGTGATACTTAGTCAGGAACACAACGGCTATGAAAAACCAATAGCCTACGCGAGTAGACAACTCTCGAAAGCCGAGCGCAATTATTCTACCACAGAAAGGAAATGCCTCGCAGTCATATGGGGAGTTAAATATTACCGGATAGACCTATTCACCATCATAACGGATCATAGGCCACTAAAATGGCTATTAACAATCCGCAACCCTAGCTCAAGGTTAGCCCGTTGGGCACTCGCACTAGGAGAATATGACTTCGAAATTAAACATCGGGCGGGCAAGAAAAACAGTAATGCAGACGCTCTATCTAGGATACCAGTCCAATCAGTTAACGTTGAGGAGACTTACGAGCCATTTTGGGATAGGGAGTGGATTAGAACAGCTCAACGAAAAGTGGCGTCCCTTAGCAGTATAATAAATCGAATCGAAAGCAACGTACGAATGCCAGAGTATTATTTGAATAATGATGGGCTCCTATATAAAGTTCGAACGTCGACGGAACGACATGATAAGTTGCTAGTACCAAACAGCATGATAAAAACTGTGATACGGGATTATCACGAAACTCCATTTTGTGCACATTCAAGTTACGCCAAAACTTTAGCTCTAATAAGAAACAAAATGTATTGGCCAAATATGACAGCAGATGTGAAAAAATTCTGTGAACAGTGTAATTCGTGCATCAAACGCAAAACCCCCACAAACCAGCGACCAGCCCCCCGCTTCAAAAATTACCTGCGGTTACGCAGCCATTTGAACGCATTTCTATGGACATTGTTGGACCAATGGTTACATCACTCCGTGGTAACAGATATATACTGACAGTGCAGGATCACTTCACGCGTTATCTCGAAGCTATACCCTTACCTGATCAAAAGGCCGAAACAGTAGCCAGAGCCTTCGCCGAACACATTATCACTAGGCATGGAGTACCGCCAGTCCTGTTAACTGACCAAGGGACTAATTTCCTTTCTAAATTTATGAAAGAACTTTGTCATGTGCTAAAAATTAACAAAATACACACTTCAGCGTACCACCCTCAGTCCCAACGGATTATCAACGGATTAATTAACGCAGTCATCGAGTCATTAAGGACATGTTATCACACGTGGTTACTGACGACCAGAGAGACTGGGACCTTTGGTTACCTTATGTGTTGATGGCTTATAGAGGAACAATCCAAAGCTAAATTGGGGATATATCCTTTTTTCTAATGCACGGGAGAGACATGGCTATGCCGTACGACGATTTCATAAAGCTAAGAAAAACACCATACGATGTAAGCGAGAATTATGGCACTGAATTAATGGAACGATTGAAGTTAGCTTTTGGAAGCGTACAGAAACATAATGAGGAAACAATCAGAAGACAAACACTACAGTAAAATAAAAAGTCAAAACCGGTAACTTCCAAACTCGGAGATTTGGTATGCCTGTATAATCCAAGTGTCACAGCAGCACACAGTAAGAAGTACATGCAAATCGACTGAAGCACTACAAGGGCACTATTGAGGGAGAAAATGAAAGAAGCGAAATAGTTGAGGAAGAAAACGTAGCCGACCGAACCGGATCAAACTAAAACTAAACGAGCCATCCCACTCAACACAGATGTGTTACCAGCCAGTTTCGAATTCAATCCTTCGTTAACAGAAGAGAATAGCAACTCAAGGGGGCCGGAGCAAGACGTCATCGACGCACATCCGCCATCACCTGTGGAGAGTCAAATATCCGAAGACAGAGAAACGACAAGGGAGATAGTCAACAACCGTAAAACTTTTTCGGAAAATACCCTCGAAGATATAACAAATGTAAACGATCCCATTACGGTCCAAGTTGAGGTACATGAACCACCACCCCTAGACAGACAAATTGTAGTTGAACACAAAATCAACGCCGAAGATACACCCCGTTCCGAGGAAACTAGAACATGGTTCTCTCTTCATAGACCGCCACCGGTCTATGAAGAGAGAACCATGGCAAGAAATCTGCAGCCACATACCAGGAGTCGTGGCCCTGTACTAAATCATCCGTGGGTCTTATCGAAGCATATTTGAAAATACGTGTATATGATATAATCAAAAAAAGAAAACAAAGACTACATAATTTGTGAATAAATGTTAAAAAAAAAAAAATTAATAACACATATTATTAATAACACATTAGTAAATAAGTAAGAACAAATAAGTAAATAAATAAACAAAAAAAGGAAAAAAGGAAAAAAGAAAAAAAAACGTTAACACAAACAGACAGTAAGCAACTAAATATATGTATAAATGTGTGAAAAACAAAGACAGACAATTCTTTTTCTTTTCTTGCAGGATGCCTGCACTAATATTTCGTATTGTGCTACTACTAGCCCTCGTTACCTATTGCAAAACTTTAGTCGCTTATGATTGCCGTGGACCAGAATCGAACATTACTGCTATTTCCATAAAAGACGTTGGAGAGTGTCCAAATCCGCGAGTATTATCCGCGAGATTATACCGAAATCACTAAAGACATTATTAATATTAATAGATTTGAGCGTTACTTTATGGTATTCCATATTTGTAAATAATAAACAAATATTTTACTTCGCAAAATACCACTTTTATTATTGTACAACGAAACGAATTTTCCAATATACAAATAAAAAAGTGCCTAATTGAAATAATGCAAGTGATTAAGTGCGGAATGTTCGCATGTCATATATCCGCAGTCGCACAAGGATTATTTTCGTATATACACCAGGTCGGGGAAGTTGAGTACAACAATATCCATCGGTTCCGTACATTCCAACCGGAAAAAGGAAAAATTATTTCGGATATAAAACTAAATGCAACTACTACCACATCTGTAACAATCACGGACAGCGTTAACGTAGACGGTAAATGCAGCGGAACTACTTATAATGAGAACAGTCTGACGTGGGACAAAGTAATCGTAATCACAAATATAAAAATTATTCTACGCGACTATCGGGTAGGGATGTTGATATTATATCGATATGTCGAATATTCGATATTTTTTTTGTAAAGTATCGATATTTTCAACCGATATTTTTGAATCCGATATATCGATAGTTCGATATTGAAATGTCAGTATCGACATCAATATATTTTCCAAGAATAAATCAACTTTGTAACAATTTACTTAATCGGCTATGACTGAAAGTATGTATCATATAAGTATAATAAGTATGATGTCATCTAACTATTTAAGCTTCCTTTGGTTGTGAACACTGATTCCCGATAATCGTAGAAAATTGATGAGGTTGATAGGGGAACGCATAAGGAAAAAAAGTTTCCCTAAAAACTGTCCCAGAAAAATACTAGCTTAATTAATTTTTGGCTATTTTCTCACTGATAAACGTAATTACAAGGAGTAGGTATAATTTATTTTAATTGTGCCTCAATAATGTAATAAAAATTTTAAAAATACGATATATCGAAATATCGATATTTTTTTCCGATATATTACTCTGCGATATTGATATATTTGAAAAATACCGATATAATATATATCGATATTTTTAAAAAATATCAACATCCCTACTATCGGGCTACCGTTAAATTGAATACTAATGAGGTGCATCTTTTGGGGGGCATAACATGTTCATTTGTAAAAGGATACTGTATGGACTCTGAAATGGGAGAAAGTATATGGGACCGTCGTATAACAGGAGAATGTGACATCGAACGATATAGTATTTTATACCAGCGAACTGCGAATGTGGTTACGAATAAAACATGCTACATCACAGTAAAACAACAGTTGCTGTGGTAGAACAGCAAAATAGAGTGTTCGCTATCACACTGATAGAAAAATCCGCTATTTGTGGGGAAATTGCCTGGGTCACTGAGCACCCAAGGTTAATGGTTATCGAGGATGACAAAGCCGTTTATAAGTTCCACAGACATCATAAAACGAACGTCCAAAACTACAATCTAATAACCTACGTCAACAGTAAATTTCTCTATGTAGAACAGCTTACCAAACGTATGTTTAATGAATTTGGTGCCGAAATCGTTCACCGTCGATGTTTAGTTCAGCGAGAAGTACTGAAAACTAGACTTGCTATGTCACCTCTAAATTCAAACCTCATAGCTTCCTTACTAAAGAAAACCCAAGAATATGTGGGCCGAGTTCTGGGAGAAGTTTTGTATCTTATGCAGTGTGTACCTAAACCAGTAGAAGTAAGACGAACAGCTAGTTGCTATAATGAACTACCCGTAAAGTTAGGAGCTGGAGAATTGTTTATGGTACCCATAACTCTTATTCTACAAGAACATGCAAAGAAAATACAATGCTCCCAATTGACCCCGTCCTTATATTACATACAGGGCGAATGGGTCGGATTCAGTCCTCATCCTCAACGACGAATTAAACCAGAGATAATTGACGTACAAATGGAACAAGAACCTAAGTTTTTCCAAATCCAGCGAATAAGTAGCGGAGGCATGAAATCGAAGAAGCACAAAGAACTCTGAGATTTGGCATAGAGCGATAAGCCGTATCGACAGTAATTACACGAAGAATGATTAGGGATGGTAAAGTCGACTCCGACTTTAGTCGAAAGTCGATTATTTACTAAAAATAATCAACTTTTTAGAATCGATTTCAGTCACGTCAAATCGACCTGGAATCGACTCTCACTCGATGACTTTTCGACTTTTTTCGTATATGCAATGTGCATTTATAAATCGCGCAAAAACATTAGCTTAACATTAATTAAACAGTAGCTGAATATTGGGCCGATTCGTATCGGTGTAAGCCAAAGACGCTTGCACTCATTTTAAATCAATTTGCACTTGTTTTGAATCACATTTGGCTTGCTTTTGACATTTTTGTATATTCTTGTCTCACTTTCCATGTTCTAGAGAGAAGGGTCAAGTATTAGCGTTCGGTATATATCGTATACCGTATACGCTGTATACCGATGTATTCAGCGTATACGTCGATGTACAATATATATCAAAACAAGTGCAAATTGATTCAAAATGAGTGCAAGCGACTTTGGCTTACACCGATACGAATCGACCCATTAATTCTACTGTCCATTTTAATTTTAATGTTAATGTTCAACGCCGAATCGCGAACAATTTATTGATAAATTATCTATTGTTAAATTCTTAGAAATTATATGTTCATTATTTAATAAATTATTTAAAAAACAGTACAGATTGTTTAAAGTATATACTTAATAGTTTCTATAAATAAACTAATAAATTTTTGAAAAGTCGATTTAAGTCGAAAAGTCGACTTTCAGAGTCAATTAATCGACTTTGAGAATCGAAAAAATGAAAGTCGATTTTAAAGTCGAGAATCGATTTTGCGCGCGCCTGTTCCATTCCGTAATCAACCTATTTAATCAAAAAGAGTTAGAAACTTTCACTAAAAGGGCATTCGCATATGTATGGGGATGGTTTACAGAGATTGGACTAGTCACTTCAGGACTACTAGGATTTTATCTTGTCTTCTCTCTTATCAAACACATCATCGCAGTGGTACTTCATGGAGTTGCTTTATATGAAATATTTGAATTCGGAATTACACTTTTAGCTAGTCTTTGGAATACCTTAGCCGTCTGGTTATTACATCGGCATACTAATAAAAAAAGGGAAGACTATGGAAGAATCTACCGACGGACCAACGGAATCATCAACACCGGAGCTGGAAGGGAAAACTAACGATACCATCAACCAAATTTACCGTGGACTTACTGTTGAGGTGCAGCATGTGTAAACCGTAAAAAAAGGGAAAGAAAAGAAAATATTAGTGAAAGGTGCTGCGAAAATATCTAGTGACGGGCATAACAAGTGAGTGAGGGGGGTAAAATGAACCAAAAAAAAAAGAGAAAAGGAACAAATGAGACTTTAGTAGAAGACACTAGTGCATTAGTTAAGTACTTAAATAAGATTTGCTTAAGGTTGACAAAAAGGGAAGAACGCAACCATACTAGTTAGATGGTTAGATTAAACCCAGGATATGATACAGATACTAATAGAGAGAGGACAAAGGATCCTATCTCCCGAATAAAATAAAGATGGTTGCCTCCCTCTTAGAAACTTAAAAAAAAAGAAACTACGTTATTGTAAGAAGTAGTACTTAAGAGTTAGTAATTAGATGGGCTGGGCAAATAGCAATCAACTGGAATAAATAGTGTTATCAGAAACACTTATAATATTAGATAGATAGGTCAACAATAGATAAGTAAGAATATTGACATTCGTTCTTAGTATAGTAATAGGGGATGGGAAGGCAGTTACGGAACCAACAATCACAAGAAAAGGCTGGTTCCTCATTAGAGCAACCAACTTTTTCTAAGGGGGGAGCTGTGTAACAGACCTGGAATCACGGGGTTCATAGGTAATTTTATACCTCGCAAAAAGACGCTCAACTGATTCAAGGTAATGAGCAACGTGCTGAGCCAGCGGTTTCTTGCATGCATAGAGTTACGAAGTTACGAAGCCGGAGTTGGCTTGGGGCGTTGTTCAGGATTCGTCTAATTGGGAAGTGTTTTATTCAAAATTTATTAGAATTAATATTAGTGAAGTTTTGTCCAAAATAAAAAGGGGTTTTGTTTAATGTCTAATTAGAATATATCAAGTGTTGTGCTTATTTTCCGTTATTGTGAAAATTAGTGCAAAGTTGCCGTTTTAACCACGTTTCCAGAACAGACATAACCGAGGTATCAGTAACTTCCTCCCGATCCTAGAATGGAACATGTAAGTGTTTACATATAATTATTTCCATTTGTATGTAAAACTTGATTTAGTTATAACTTGATCAACTTTTAAGGGGATATGTGCCCACAATATTTGTCAATAAATTAGTATAAATAGTCAGAATACTGTAGGACGTTTTACTTTATTTTAACCAACTCCCTCCTTACTCAGTCCAAACCGTAATCCCCGGAGTTTTATGCAGATTTGAATAACTTTACGTTGTTGTCCGGTCGCACCCACGCCCTGGCGGCAGCGCTACCCGAGCGTCCTAACTTCCAACATAAAAGTAGCTCGCAACATCAGATAAAGATTTCACCAGTTACTCTGCTTATGGCGAAAAATCAGTGATTTTCAAAAACTAGCTGCCAATAGCCTGATTATCATTTTTTTTCATGAAAATTTTTTTACAGTTTGTCAAAACAATATATAAATACACACACCGGCATAATTAGCGGAACATACAAAATATCTCTAAAAATCAAAAAAAACCTTTTAATTTTAAGAAAATATTAGTCTTATTTAATTATTCACTTAAAATTACCTGTTCACAACTTGATATACCTTTATTTTCGTTAGCAAAAGCAACGAACCATATGAAATGCCAAATTTTTGGAATCTTATGTCGTCTAAGAATCATTTAAGTTAAAGATTATTTAACAAATAGAAAATGAAACACAGCGTTTTACTACCGCCTGGTTCCTCCTGTGCTCTTGTCAGAGCTTCCATTTTTCTTGTTATACTCAGAATGATGTTATCTATAGTCTCCTGAGGCAATCTTTGCCCTTCTTTAATTACGGCAGTCTGAAGCTCGACCACATTGAGAAGAAGCGGCATTTGAATTCGAAAGTGACAGACCTCTTAAAAAGATTTGCATCAGTAATAAATAAGAACAATTCTATGGAAAGTCAGTTGATTCATTACTTCAATATTATTTTAAGTAAAAATGAAAAAAACCAGTCAACTTTGTTTAATAAATAGGTTTTTATATTTTTCTTATGTTCCGCTAATTATGCCGGTGTGTGTAATATGCCAAAAGTTAGAATAAATTATATTTTCTTATATTTCTTATATATATATATATATATATATATATATATATATATATATATATATATATATATATATATATATATATATATATATATATATATATATATATAAAATCGAAAAAATAGTACTTTTTTTCTTAAAAAACCCATGTAACCTCTTAACGTAGTTGCTTTGAGATAAGTCAAGTACAAAAGTATATCCCAAAAAAAAATTTCTTCTTATCAAAAATGAAACAATCTACCTATTAACAATCTTCAGTGACTATATTTATAATTGTTTTTTTTTTTTTTAATTTCCGTGCACTTATGTTGCAACAATATGAAAATATTGTTGAAAATGCGTTGTAAAACGTTGTAAAATGATGTTTATAAATTATATTTCAAAAACGGCGTGGTGAATAATTTTTATTTCTTATTAAATATGGTTTGTATTTTATAACATATTAAATTTTTATGAAATTCCTTTGACATGTTTTCATTTTATTCCAAAAAAAAAGAAAAATAGAATTTTCCCATAAGAGCCCGTGTTAAAAGTAAAAAATTTGAAATCGTTTTTCTCAAAATTGGGGTGGTCAGTTTTCTTTCGGTAAGGACTTGTATTATTGGTATTGAACTAAATAAATATCTAGAGAAGTTTCGTTAAAATCCTTTGAAGAAAACGTTTTATCGACCAACTACTTTATTATAAAATGTCTATTATTTGGAAATTATGTTTGAGCGCTTATTTTTAAAACTATGATTTTATCAAAATGCGATATTTGCAATTAACTTGCGCCCCCTGGCGAACCTTGCACGCCCCCGACTTTGGAAACCGCTGCTGTACGTATATGTAAATTCAATAAGTGGAATAAAAAGGTATGTACTGTATTTATTTTTTCTATTTTCAAACATATTCTATAATTCGTCTATTTCTGTAATTCATCACTCCTCGGGTCCCGGGTATGACGAATTATCAAGTTTCTACTGTAGGAAAAAATATTTTCAATTTTTTTATTTGACTACTAAATATTTTACATTAAAACTTATTACAAACATTCATAATATTACTTGTACTATACGTACACACATAAAATTCGCAAGTCAAAGTTATTGTTCTGTATGTTTTGAATTTGTATTTAAAAAGAGAAAGAAGTATAATTGCATTTCTATCTGGTCAAGGCGTATTATAAAAAGAACACTTGCTGTACATACTAAAAACTTTTCATCTATTGCTCATCATGTCACAACATTAGTAATGAATCCTGTATAAGGTATATCCCATCGACAGAGGGGTGTGATCATCATTATGACATCATCAGATTATGACATTTTTGTGGTACGATAAAGATAATGAAAAAAATAAAATCACTTAAAACTTTTGTAAAAAAATGAGCCGTATGTCGTATTCATATAGTGAAAAATAATTGACATTTGAATATCAGAAAAAGGCAGCTGACTTTTGACAAAATATCCAAAAAAAAATACCCCTGTCGCAGCATCCTGCATAACATAGCGAATTTCCTACGACTAGGCTACTACAGTTTAAGGTACTATTAGTGAATGAAGTAAAAAAAACTCTTTTTAAAAGTTTAATTTTTTTTTAAGTGAAAAATTTATTTTTAGTACTAAATTTTTTACAGATCTATAACGTAAAAGCCTCTTTACCAGAACACCATTTTTAGGTATGGAATTAAACTGACTTATAAAAATTCACAAATAAATTAAACACTCATTTTTCTTTTAATAAGCATAAAAGAAAGTTTTTTTAATCCAATGAACATATTTTTAAAAAAATACAACCCAAAAATTTTTATTTATTAATGCTTTTCTTTTACAAAATGTCGACATCTATATCCAAACAGAAAACTATTAATGACACTAGAAGTTGGGAACCGATATACAAACGGACGTGTAATATGAGTAATGTGACACATAGAGTGACATCTAGACGTCAAAGTAGGAAACAGAATGGTTTAAGTATCAGACGTAAATAAAGGATCAAAATACTGTATTCAACAAAAATTGTTTTGACAGTGGCCATCCAATGGTACGTACTCCGATTTTACGTAGTGACGTCAGCGGTTTAGTGGGGTTCTCCTCTCACAGATATGTTGTTGTTTGTCTGTGTTGGTGAAAATTTATGTACCAAGCCAGAGTCAGGGCCGTAGGTAATATTGTCTAAGGGTCTCGTAGCCTTTAAAAATTTTAAAATTTCACCGCAGATATACCTATATGCATATATTCTGTATACGTAATATGGAAAATGCAAATGCAAATGCAAAATGAGTAACGTAAAATTCTAGAATATTCTAATCGTCAACTAGCAGAGATATCAAAAAACAGACTTCACCGTTGAATTGCTCATTAAAAATGAGATCAAACAGTGTAGTTTGACAAAAATTCTAGAATGTTCTATTTGTCAACTAGCAAAGATATTGAAAAATCAATTGTACCATTTAATTGCCCATTGAAAAAGAGGTCAAATTACACATTTTGACAAATGTTCTGGAATATTCTATTCGTCAACTAGCAAAGATATTCAAAAACAGACGTCGCCATTGAATTGGCTACCAAAAAAGAGACCAAATAACACATTTTGAGAAATGCTCTAAAATATTCTATTTGTCAACTAACAAAGATATTGGAAAATCTACTGCACCACTTATTTGTCCAACCGAAATCAAACTAATGTAAACCAAATGTCCGATTTTGACAAACAAATTTTGCTATTTGACGAGTAGAATATTCTAGAACATTTATCAAAATGTGCTATTCCGTCTGTTATTGGATAACCAGTTAAATGGTGCAATCGATTTTTGGATATCTTTGTTAGTTGACGAATAGAACATTCTAGAATTTTTGTCAAAATGCGCTGCTTAATTTAATTTTTAGTGCCCAATTCAATAGTGAAGTTTGTTTTTTGGTATCTTTGTTAGTTCACGAGTCGAATATTCTAGATTTTTTG
The DNA here is from genome assembly GCA_035578155.1 of Brachynemurus nebulosus. Classification (NCBI taxonomy): domain Eukaryota; kingdom Metazoa; phylum Arthropoda; class Insecta; order Neuroptera; family Myrmeleontidae; genus Brachynemurus; species Brachynemurus nebulosus. The sequence goes on along the minus strand of JAPWDM010000127.1, from coordinate 368 downwards.
TCAGCTTCCGCTATTTGGCGTCTTTTACGCTGATGAATGCGATAGTAAAGTTGATTTTTCGACAGTTTTCTAAAAGTCGTCACTCATATTCATTAGTATAACATTCGATTTCCTTTGTCTACACAACCAAATTTTAGGTGTAAATTGTCTCTTAAGATAATTTTGTTCTAAATAAATTCAGATAAATAATATTTACCAACCCCCGAAACAAAAGTTTAACGACGCCCCTGATCTTCCGATTTTACGTACTTCGCCTTAAGTTTGCACCGACCACTACGTAAAATTGGATTTGTGGTGTATATATACAGCGTGAGTTTTTCGAGAGTTGCCATTTTTATTACAGCCAAATCGTTGATTTAATCGAAAAA
>JAPWDM010000017.1:11244604-11251347 GCA_035578155.1 Brachynemurus nebulosus | reverse complement strand
ATGCCAAAAATCCAAATTTACCGAAGTTATCTTAGATCGCTTTCTTTTGTTTAAAAATGCCGATTTCATCACAATTTTTCGATTTTTAACGCAATTTTATTGAAAATTGTGTTTTCGTGTAAAATTCATATTCACGGTTTTACCCTCGCAAGCAGAACACCAAATATCAAAATTTGTCGATCTAAACTTAAATCGTTCATTTTTGCTTAAAAATATTTATTTCATAACAGCTTTACGAGTTATAACGCAATTTTGTTGAAGCTTGTGTTTTTGGATAAAATTCATATTCACGGATTCACCCTTGCAAGCAGAATGCCAAAAATCGAAATTTACCGAAGTTATCTTAGATCGCTTTCTTTTGTTTAAAAATGCCGATTTCATCACAATTTTTCGATTTTTGACGCAATTTTATTGAAATATGTGTTTTCGGGTAAAATTCATATTCACGGTTTTACCCTCGCAAGCAGAACACCAAATATCAAAATTTGTCGATGTAAACTTAAATCGTTCATTTTTGCTTAAAAATGTTTATTTCATAACAGCTTTACGATTTATAACGCAATTTTGTTGAAACTTTTGTTTTTGGATAAAATTCATATTCACGGATTCACCCTTGCAAGCAGAATGCGAAAAATCCAAATTTACCGAAGTTATTTTAGATCATTTTCTTTTGTTTAAAAATGCCGATTTCATCACAACTTTTCGATTTTTAACGCAATTTTGTTGAAAATTGTGTTTTCGGGTAAAAATCATATTCACGGTTTTACCCTCGCAAGCAGAACACCAAATATCAAAATTTGTCGATGTAAACTTAAATCGTTCATTTTTGCTTAAAAATGTTTATTTCATAACAGCTTTACGATTTATAACGCAATTTTGTTGAAACTTGTGTTTTTGGATAAAATTCATATTCACGGATTCATCCTAGCAAGCAGAATGCCAAAAATCCAAATTTACCGAAGTTATCTTAGATCGCTTTCATTTGTTTAAAAATGCCGATTTCATCACAATTTTTCGATTTTTAACGCAATTTTATTGAAAATTGTGTTTTCGTGTAAAATTCATATTCACGGTTTTACCCTCGCAAGCAGAACACCAAATATCAAAATTTGTCGATCTAAACTTAAATCGTTCATTTTTGCTTAAAAATATTTATTTCATAACAGCTTTACGAGTTATAACGCAATTTTGTTGAAGCTTGTGTTTTTGGATAAAATTCATATTCACGGATTCACCCTTGCAAGCAGAATGCCAAAAATCGAAATTTACCGAAGTTATCTTAGATCGCTTTCTTTTGTTTAAAAATGCCGATTTCATCACAATTTTTCGATTTTTGACGCAATTTTATTGAAATATGTGTTTTCGGGTAAAATTCATATTCACGGTTTTACCCTCGCAAGCAGAACACCAAATATCAAAATTTGTCGATGTAAACTTAAATCGTTCATTTTTGCTTAAAAATGTTTATTTCATAACAGCTTTACGATTTATAACGCAATTTTGTTGAAACTTTTGTTTTTGGATAAAATTCATATTCACGGATTCACCCTTGCAAGCAGAATGCGAAAAATCCAAATTTACCGAAGTTATTTTAGATCATTTTCTTTTGTTTAAAAATGCCGATTTCATCACAATTTTTCGATTTTTAACGCAATTTTGTTGAAAATTGTGTTTTCGGGTAAAAATCATATTCACGGTTTTACCCTCGCAAGCAGAACACCAAATATCAAAATTTGTCGATGTAAACTTAAATCGTTCATTTTTGCTTAAAAATGTTTATTTCATAACAGCTTTACGATTTATAACGCAATTTTGTTGAAACTTGTGTTTTTGGATAAAATTCATATTCACGGATTCATCCTAGCAAGCAGAATGCCAAAAATCCAAATTTACTAAAGTTATCTTAGATCGCTTGCTTTTGTTTAAAAATGCCGATTTCATCACAATTTTTCGATTTTTAACGCAATTTTGTTGAAAATTGTGTTTTCGGGTAAAATTCATATTCACGGTTTTACACTCGCAAGCAGAACACCAAATATCAAAATTTGTCGATGTAAACTTAAATCGTTCATTTTTGCTTAAAAATGTTTATTTCATAACAGCTTTCGGGTAGACCGGGGTTATTTGGGCAATGAAATTTGTAAGAGATAATTTGAGCAATACTTTATTTAATATGTTATGGAATATGCATAATTTTATTTAAATAAAAAGCATCGCTAATATTTGTTGTACTTTTATTTTTTAAATAAAACGCCGCGACGTTTTTTATTTTTGTTTTTCAGATTTGCAAGTATAAATAAGTTTATTTTTTTTAAATAAAAATTAGCGACATTTTCAATTTTAAGCGACGTTATTAATTATATAACTCTTTTTTTGATTTGACTGGTTTTGGTGTTATATAAATCTTTCTTTTATATACAGAAGTTGTATTAATTTCGATACCATTTTCTCGCTGATCGACACGGTGAACAGTACTGTTCAGTTTTTCATTGTTACTTAAAATTTTCTAGTGTATATTTTCAAAGTTATAGTGGCATATAAAATTAATAATTTAAAATTAATAAATGAAGTTGAAAAGCGACCCATTATATGGGACACGCAAAGGATACATAGTGATATATATAACAGAAAATTGGCTTGGAATCAAATCATAAATTGTTTTTCCAACGAAGAAGTAAATTTTAATAACAAAAAAAAATTTGGAGAATTCTTACAGAAACGTTGGAAAAATATTAAGGACAGATATTTTGCAGTAATAAAACAAAAAAAATTAAATCCTGAAAAGAAAAGAAAACCATATAAATATGCAAATCAACTACAATTTTTAATTAAAAAAACGCAAAAATTAAATAAAAACGAAAATTTACTGGAAACGAAAAATAAAACGTTTAATGACGAAAATGAATAATTTATGTTATCTTTGTTGCCAACATTAAAAACATTTTCAGAAGATTTAAAGAAAAATTTAAAACTCGAAATAATGCAATTGATAGAAAAATATGATATAATTTGGAAAAATGAAAAACAGTCGTTATCAGTATCAGAAGATACCGTAGCTGAAAAAATAAAACCGCAGGAAATTTTATTACAATCGCCACCGAATTTTCAATCTAATATTTTACCAACTGAATCATCAGTACAAGTTCATTCACCAACTACAGAGCAACCGGAGTACATGTCTGTTGTTCGAACACCAGTTAGTTCTACATCAACGGATTCAATTGATTCTTATTTATCCAATTTTTTTACTACAGAGTATACTGAATTTCCTTAACCCTTAACTGGTCTACTCACTTTTTGAAACATAAGTAGTCTACTGGAGTACAAAAGTTATTTTCTTAAATTATTTGTTAATCTGCTTTGAAAATAGAAAAATATTATTAAAAAAAAATACTATTATTAAAAATTTTCCTGTGATCATAACATATTTTATTTAATCGTTTTCACAAATATTTTTCCTGGAAATATCTAGGAATATGAAATTAGAATTTAAATAGTAATAAAGTAAAAAAAAAAAAAAAAAAAATAGAATCGAAATATTAATTTAAAAATAAAATTGAATTTTTGCATATTTCAGAAAATTAAGTTACATATATCTGTTTACACATAAATTAAATTTAATTAATTAATTAATTACCTTTAATTTGGTTAATTATTTTAAATAAGATTATCAGTCTACTGGGATACAAAAAAACTAAATCGTTAATAACTGAAATTAAAAGTTTGCAAAGAAAATGTAATCACACATCAAATTGAAGTACTTAATCTCATTTGGGAATACATGGTGGTTACAGTTCAGTAATAGCGATTATAAAAAAATTATTTAGAAAAAAATAAAATAAAATTGCATTTGTAATTCAGTAGACCAATTAAGGGTTAAATTTATCACCGTGTCCGTCATCGATTGAATGGTCAAAATTTGTATCATTTATAAATAAGTAAGTACAAATTTTTTCAGTAACAAAACTATGATTAAGATCTTCTTTTATTAAATTTTTGTTTTTTATTTCTTTTAGATATGAGAAATTATAAACGCAAAACCGAAAGAGGTCTTATATCTATGGAAAAATTTAATGACGCCGCAAGAACAATAATTTTTGGGAACAAAAGTATAAATGCTGCTTCAAAGGAATTTAATATTAAACGTACGACGCTAACGCGTTATTTAACTAAATTGAAAACATATAAAAAAAAGGAAACGCAAGATTTACCGACAATGGGCTATAAAAAACCTCGACAAGTATTTTCTAAGGACCAGGAAATTGCTTTAAAAGATTATTTATTACAAATGGCTTCGATATTTTATGGATTGACTCCAAAAGATGTTCGTCAGCTTGCAGCTTGCAGAAAATGTAATCACACATCAAATTGAAGTACTTAATCTCATTTGGGAATACATGGTGGTTACAGTTCAGTAATAGCGATTATAAAAAAATTATTTAGAAAAAAATAAAATAAAATTGCATTTGTAATTCAGTAGACCAATTAAGGGTTAAATTTATCACCGTGTCCGTCATCGATTGAATGGTCAAAATTTGTATCATTTATAAATAAGTAAGTACAAATTTTTTCAGTAACAAAACTATGATTAAGATCTTCTTTTATTAAATTTTTGTTTTTTATTTCTTTTAGATATGAGAAATTATAAACGCAAAACCGAAAGAGGTCTTATATCTATGGAAAAATTTAATGACGCCGCAAGAACAATAATTTTTGGGAACAAAAGTATAAATGCTGCTTCAAAGGAATTTAATATTAAACGTACGACGCTAACGCGTTATTTAACTAAATTGAAAACATATAAAAAAAAGGAAACGCAAGATTTACCGACAATGGGCTATAAAAAACCTCGACAAGTATTTTCTAAGGACCAGGAAATTGCTTTAAAAGATTATTTATTACAAATGGCTTCGATATTTTATGGATTGACTCCAAAAGATGTTCGTCAGCTTGCTTATGAGTGTGCTGAAAAATATAATATTAAAATGCCTGAAATATGGAAACTTAATAAAATAGCTGGCAAAGAGTGGCTTTCTAGTTTTCTAAAAAGGAATCGAGAGTTGTCAATTAGAAAACCCGAACCAACAAGCATAGGACGAGCGACATCGTTTAATATTGAAAATGTAAATCCATTTTTCACTCAATTAGCTGAAGTTATGAATAAATATCAATTTACCGCATCAAACATTTGGAATATAGATGAAACTGGAATTTCCACAGTACTTAAACCTACTAAAATAATTGCTGCGAAAGGTAAAAAAAATGTTGGCTCCATAACTTCTGCTGAACGGGGTACTAATGTGACACTAATATGTGCTGGTTCCACAAACGGAAATACAGTGCCTACTATGTTCGTATTTCCACGAAAAAAATATAAAAATCATTTTATTAATAATGGACCAAAAGGTTGTATTGGTGCAGGCAATTCAAGCGGCTGGGTAACAAATGAAGAATTTTTTATGTACATGCAACATTTCATCGCACAAGTTAAACCATCTATAAATAATCCAGTATTACTCGTATTAGATAATCATTCCTCACATTTACATGTACCAACCTTAAACTTAGCGAAAGATAATGGGATCGTAATGTTATCATTTCCACCACATTGTAGCCATAAATTACAACCACTTGATGTGGCTGTGTATGGACCATTTAAGAAATATGCTTCAACTGCACAAGATTTATGGTTGCGAAATAATCCAGGTAAAACGATAACAATATATGATATCCCAAAAATAGTAGCAGATTCATTACCATTAGCTACAACTAGTACAAATATCATAAAAGGATTTAAAAAGACTGGAATATTTCCATATAATGAAAATATTTTTACTCAAGATGATTTCGCTCCGTCATTCGTAACTGATCCCGCAGAATCGCAAATTTTAACATCATCGATAATGAATACTCAATCAAATTCAACGCCGAATATTTTCTCCAGAAATAGTTCGACCCTACCCAAGGGCTGCTTCTAAAGAACAGAGTCAAACTAAAAGGAAAAGAAAATCTACTGTTTTAACCGATACAAGAGAAATAAAAACATTAGAGAAAGAACAAAATATAGCAAAAAAGCGTAAAAAAGTTACTAAAAAGATTGATATTTGTATTAATAGTAATTGCTTAATATTATTATCAAGGATTTCTTGCTTAATATGCAATGAACTATTTTCAAAAAGTCGCCCCAAAGAACCATTAATTGAATGTCAGTTATGCAAAAACTGGGCTCATATTAAATGCGTGCTTAATACTGGTGATACATATATATGTATTAATTGTGAAAATATTGCCATATAAATGTTTAAAAATAATTATTTATAAATGATACAAATTTTTTTTTTAATATTGTATAATAAAGTTTTTTATTTATATTATTTTCCAAATAAAAAGTATAAAATTGAAAATAATGTTTTATTATATATTATTTACCCTTTATTCACTAACAAATAACATATTAAGAAATATAAAGCACTATTGTTATATTATTTTACAACATTTAAAACTTCTGAATTTAAAGAATATATTGGATGGATAATTAATAGGATAGATTGGATGTGGAAAGTATATTTAGAGGTAACTATGAAATAAAAAAAAGCTTTTAGGTACAGTAATAAAGTATATTTATTATTAAATCAAATTAGTTTTATACATTATCAATAAAATTTACCTTATCATTAATAAATGGGACAAATTTAACGTGGAAGGTATATCTAAATGTAGCTGTAAAATAAAAAAAAACCCTT
>JAPWDM010000017.1:11237104-11239604 GCA_035578155.1 Brachynemurus nebulosus | reverse complement strand
CAAGAAGCTCGTCGTGGCGGCGGATCCTGGCCTGTTTATTTACACTACACTGTCCTAAAATGTGTCCCAATGTTTCAGGTTTCTCTTTACATTTGCGACACATTGGATCCGCCTGGGGGTGCGCTCGCCTTAATGAAGTTCTGTTCGCTGCCACATCAGCTCGCAGTTTAAAGGCGGTTATGTACCTGTTTGGCTTCATTAAGGTAGGTGTATAAAATAGCGCATTGGAGATGGGGCTGTCTTCAAATTGCTTTACACCTTTCCCCATCGTCGTTTCCCCCCATTTTCGTAGCTCTTGCTTTTTCAATACTTTCTTGTATTTATAGATTTCTTTAATATCAGCGACCGGCCAGTTAAGGCGCAGAGCGCGGGCCAGGCTTGTTAATCTGCCCGAGAGTCCCGAGCTGACCTCAAGAGCTACGATTGCAGGGTCCGGGTTATTTAAGAACTTATAACCCGCCGCCAAACTGGATAACGCGGCCACTGTTTCCAGTTTGGGGAATCCCATACCTCCATCTCTCTTCGCACTATAAATAATACCATCGCATGTGGATCATGGCAAGTGCATTATATCTTTTATTGCCACCCGCAGATCTTGATCTATTGATCTTAAAGTAGTGGCGGGGGCAACCCCAAGGACTAAGGGGAAGAGATAATGGGGTATGAGATAAGTGGATACAAGATCTACCTTTTGGTGCGGCTTTAAATTTAGTCTTTTTACTCTTTGAAGAGTTTCGTATATGTCATCTTTTACATTTTTAATATTAATACCCGACCACGGCGAGATTTTTGCACCAAGGTAATCTAGCGTTGATCCCGGCCCTGCATACGGGATCAACTCTCCATTTATATCCAATCCAGGGTCCTTTATACACCAAGAGCGTTTCACCGGTGTAATATGAAACGCCCGGCATTTAGTTGGTGATAATGCCATCTGGAGATTGCCGAAGAAGTCATTTGTTGTATTTAAAAGATGCTTTGCATCGTTAACAGTGTTGGCAAATAAGACAAGATCATCGGCAAACGCAATGCTTGATATTTTTGTCTCTCCAGATATGGTGTATCCTGGATTGTTTTCCAATTCTAAGAGGAGCGGTTCTGTAACGCAGTTAAATAAAAAGGGGGACAATGGGTCCCCCTGTTTCACTCCTCTTAGAATTGGCACCGAAACCTTAAACCTATCAAAGTCAGTGTACACACCCTGGTAGGAATTCACGATCATTTTAGTTATGTGTGATGGAATTCCTACCCTACGTAGCGCGGGTTCGATCACCTGGTGAGGAACTGTGTCGAACGCTTTAGCTATGTCTAGTTGCACTACGACCAGGCTCTTTTGTTCGCGTTTTGCGGATTGTAATAATTCCGCAAGGATGTGTACGTTATTAAAACACCCGCCTTCCGGGACAAAGCCCTTCTGGCGGGGAGAGAAACGAACGACCCTCCTCAGGGATTCGTCAATAATTCCCCAATAAATCCGTGATACAATGGATGATATTGTGATTGGTCTGTAACTCCCCACTTTCGTAGGGTCTTTGCCTTCTTTAAGGAGGAGTGTCGTTCGGTTCCCAGTCCATCTCACTGGTGTCTTTCCGGTAGAAAGAAGTATGTTGAAAAAGAAATGGAGCAGTCATAGAACCACCGGGCTATTGAGCGCTCTCACAGAGATATTATCTGGCCCGGCGGCTGTGTCTTTCTTCGTGCGGGCGACACGTTTGCGCACCTGTTTTAAAGTAATACGGGGGCAAACGTCGTCAAGCTGCATCGGCGTATGCTCCTGCAGTTTATATGAGGCTGGAACAACGGGGTCGGAAGTCTCACCCCAGATTTCGTTATAATGCTGTTCCACCTCGAGGCCAGTGAGGGGACAAACTGGTCTCTCCCACACGGACACATTCTCGCGCACCAGTTTCGCGAGTTGGCCTGGACTTTTGTTGTAGATGTCCTGTGTACGGGCATAGATAAACTTTCGTTGCGCCCTTTTGCCCGTTCCCCTTTTTCTTGGACGCCGCTTCTCCTTGTTGTCAGGGTGTTTAATTAAAATCTCGTGTATTGCTTCATACGTGTCATCGATTAGTCTTTGAGATAAAAAGCCGTTGTTCACGCTCATAAAATCTATTAGCTGGAGTAGCTGACGTTCCACAGGATGTAGCGAAGGCTTGGTAGTATCGTTGTTATATTCCTCCAAGGTGGAATTCATCAATTCCACGGCCCAATTGGTAGTAGATTGGGCCCCCTCGTCTACATCTTCAACCAATACCGTCGGGACACCTAAAGCGACGGGTGGTTGCTTCCCTGCAGGTCCGACTGGAGGCTCTGGTGGTGGGTCGGTACCTTGAGGTTCGGCAGGTGGAGGACCCTCTGGATCTAGGGTATCCTCGCCAGACGCACGCCCCAGTGTGCGCTGGTCCTTTTTCTTTATCTCTGCCCTTTTGTCCCTTATTTGTTGCGTTGTTTTCGTTGTTAAAATTTCGCCAATTTTGGCGTTAATGTTCTTTTCATT
>JAPWDM010000017.1:11057104-11232104 GCA_035578155.1 Brachynemurus nebulosus | reverse complement strand
TGTAGATTAATGTTTTTTAACAAAAAGTGTTACCAATTTAACCTATTAACTAGTATTTTATGTAGATTAATGTTTTTTAACAATAGGTGTTACCAATTTAACCTATTAACTACCATTTTATGTAGATTAATGTTTTTTAACAATAAGTGTTACCAATTTTACCTATTAACTAGCATTTTACGTAGATTAATGTTTTTTAACAATAGGTGTTACCAATTTAACCTATTAACTAGTATTTTATGTAGATTAATGTTTTTTAACAATAAGTGTTACCAATTTAACCTATTAACTAGTATTTTATGTAGATTAATGTCTTTTAACAATAGGTGTTACCAATTTAACCTATTAACTAGCATTTTATGTAGATTAATGTTTTTTAACAATAAGTGTTACCAATTTAACCTATTAACTAGCATTTTATGTAGATTAATGTTTTTTAACAATAGGTGTTACCAATGTAACCTATTAACTAGCATTTTATGTAGATTAAATGTTTTTTAACAATAAGTGTTACCAATTTAACCTATTAACTAGCATTTTATGTAGATTAATGTTTTTTAACAATAGGTGTTACCAATTTAACCTATTAACTAGCATTTTATGTAGATTAATGTTTTTTAACAATAAGTGTTACCAATTTAACCTATTAACTAGCATTTTATGTAGATTAATGTTTTTTAACAATAAGTGTTACCAATTTAACCTGTTAACTAGTATTTTATGTAGATTAATTTTTTTTAACAATAAGTGTTACCAATTTAACCTATTAACTAGTATTTTATGTAGATTAATGTTTTTTAACAATAGGTGTTACCAATTTAACCTATTGACTAGCATTTTATGTAGATTAATGTTTCTTAACAATAAGTGTTACCAATTTAACCTATTAACTAGCATTTTATGTAGATTAATGTTTTTTAACAATAAGTGTTACCAATTTAACCTATTAACTAGCATTTTATGTAGATTAATGTTTTTTAACAATAAGTGTTACCAATTTAACCTATTAACTAGTATTTTATGTAGATTAATGTTTTTTAACAATAAGTGTTAACAATTTAACCTATTAGCTAGTATTTTATGTAGATTAATTTTACTTGACGATAAGTGTCACTAATTTAACCTGTTAGCTAATTTTACCTATTATTATATGATAGGTCTTATGTTGGATTTGATTAGTTTTGATTTGTTTATAATTTATTAAATATTGGATATTGAATATTGAATTCCCAAGCAGCGTACACAAACTGATTAATTACTTTAATAAATTACTTACAGAAAAAAAAGGAAAATTACTGACAACAACACATGGCGTTCCGTAACTGGTCACCCACGAAAGTACTTACCATGCCCGATGTTGCTTAACTTCGGTGATCGAACGAGAACCGGTGTTTTCAACATGGTATGGTCGTTGTCTGATTATGGATACGATATTTGTAAATATATAGTTTTACTAGTAATACTAGTAAATATAATGTATAATTCTAATTTGATTTATTAATAAATATATTTTATTACTACACTGAAAGGGTTTTTTTTTATTTTACAGCTACATTTAGATATACCTTCCACGTTAAATTTGTCCCATTTATTAATGATAAGGTAAATTTTATTGATAATGTATAAAACTAATTTGATTTAAGGCCTCTAAGGCCGTATCCTGTCTAGTCAAAGTGGGCAATGATAATTTTAGGAGTCCTTTTATGTACAGTCGAAAGGCTCAAATCAATGTGTTTACATTTATTAGGCAATTTTTTTTAAAAAATTGTGCACGAGCCCTTATTTGCCGTAAATGATATAAAGAATGACGGTCAGATAGCATGTTGCTAAGTTCATTCCTATCATTAACGGTCGAACACGGGTCAATAAATTATTATATATTCGACGTCAGGACTCGAAATCGTTTGTAGACGACTTACGTACCTGGCAGGGTGTTGTACTCGGTAGAGCAGTTTCCACGCTGCGATCTGTTGAGACTTAGCCCTTGGCTTGGGGATTCGTTGATATTTCAAATTTTTTTCTAATTAATAAAAATATTAATTTTTATATAATTTTAAAAATATGAAAAACAACGAGAATTACCCCACAAAAAAATTATTTACCTTAAAAATAACAAAAAAATTATCAAAACAAAAGATTGATTTTTTTTTTGTTCTTAAATTAGTTCAAAAATATTAATTAAATATTAAAATATTTAATTAATATTTGAGGAGGGAGATTTTTTTTCAAAAATTTTAAAATATTTAGCCTTCAGTTTAATTACTGAGTTTTTTTTTAAATCAGTTCAAAAATAATATTTTATTAGTATTTGAGGAGGGAGATTTTTTTTCAAAAATTTTAAAATATTTAGCCTTCAGTTTAATTACTGAGGGCTTTTTTTATCAAATTTTTTTTATTCTCCTAATTAATATGTTAAAGCCCTTACAAGTATTATTAGTAATACTTTTGAGGGCTTTTTGAATAACTAAATATTTAAAAATTATTATATATTATTATTATTTAACAATGGCTAATACTAATTTGAGCTATTAACTAATTCCATCTATTATAATAATATGATAAAGCCCTTAAAAGTATTACTAGTAATACTTTTGAGGGCTTTTTAAATAACTAAATATTTAAAAATTATTATATATTATTATTATTTAACAATGGCTAATACTAATTTGAACTATTAACTAAATCCATCTATTATAATAATATGATAAAGCCCTTAAAAGTATTAATAGAAATACTTTTAGGGGCTTTTTAAATAACTAAATATTTAAAAATTATTATATATTTTTATTATTTAACAATGGCTAATACTAATTTGAGCTATTAACTAGTATTTTATGTAGATTAATGTTTTTTAACAATAAGTGTTACCAATTTAACCTATTAACTAGCATTTTATGTAGATTAATGTTTTTTAACAATAAGTGTTACCAATTTAACCTATTAACTAGTATTTTATGTAGATTAATGTTTTTTAACAATAGGTGTTACCAATTTAACCTATTAACTAGCATTTTATGTAGATTAATGTTTTTTAACAATAAGTGTTACCAATTTAACCTATTAACTAGCATTTTATGTAGATTAATGTTTTTTAACAATAGGTGTTACCAATTTAACCTATTAACTAGCATTTTATGTAGATTAATGTTTTTTAACAATAAGTGTTACCAATTTAACCTATTAACTAGTATTTTATGTAGATTAATGTTTTTTAACAATAGGTGTTACCAATTTAACCTATTAACTAGCATTTTATGTAGATTAATGTTTTTTAACAATAAGTGTTACCAATTTAACCTATTAACTAGCATTTTATGTAGATTAATGTTTTTTAACAATAGGTGTTACCAATTTAACCTATTAACTAGCATTTTATGTAGATTAATGTTTTTTAACAATAGGTGTTACCAATTTAACCTATTAACTAGCATTTTATGTAGATTAATGTTTTTTAACAATAAGTGTTACCAATTTAACCTATTAACTAGTATTTTATGTAGATTAATGTTTTTTAACAATAGGTGTTACCAATTTAACCTATTAACTAGCATTTTATGTAGATTAATGTTTTTTAACAATAAGTGTTACCAATTTAACCTATTAACTAGCATTTTATGTAGATTAATGTTTTTTAACAATAGGTGTTACCAATTTAACCTATTAACTAGCATTTTATGTAGATTAATGTTTTTTAACAATAAGTGTTACCAATTTAACCTATTAACTAGCATTTTATGTAGATTAATGTTTTTTAACAATAAGTGTTACCAATTTAACCTATTAACTAGTATTTTATGTAGATTAATGTTTTTTAACAATAAGTGTTACCAATTTAACCTATTAACTAGTATTTTATGTAGATTAATGTTTTTTAACAATAGGTGTTACCAATTTAACCTATTAACTAGCATTTTATGTAGATTAATGTTTTTTAACAATAAGTGTTACCAATTTAACCTATTAACTAGCATTTTATGTAGATTAATGTTTTTTAACAATAGGTGTTACCAATTTAACCTATTAACTAGCATTTTATGTAGATTAATGTTTTTTAACAATAAGTGTTACCAATTTAACCTATTAACTAGCATTTTATGTAGATTAATGTTTTTTAACAATAAGTGTTACCAATTTAACCTATTAACTAGTATTTTATGTAGATTAATGTTTTTTAACAATAAGTGTTACCAATTTAACCTATTAACTAGTATTTTATGTAGATTAATGTTTTTTAACAATAGGTGTTACCAATTTAACCTATTTACTAGCATTTTATGTAGATTAATGTTTCTTAGCAATAAGTGTTACCAATTTAACCTATTAACTAGCATTTTATGTAGATTAATGTTTTTTAACAATAAGTGTTACCAATTTAACCTATTAACTAGCATTTTATGTAGATTAATTTTACTTAACGATAAGTGTCACTAATTTAACCTGTAATGTTAAATTAAAATGTAAAGAAAGGAAAATTATTGACAACAACACATGGCGTTCCGTAATTGGTCACCCACGAAAGTACTTACCATTCCCGATGTTGCTTAACTTCGGTGATCGAACGAGAACCGGTGTTTTCAACATGGTATGGTCGTTGTCTGATTATGGATATATAGTTTTACTGGTAATACTAGTAAATATAATGTATAATTCTAATTTGATTTATTAATAAATATATTTTATTACTACACTGAAAGGGTTTTTTTTTATTTTACAGCTACATTCAGATATACCTTCCACGTTAAATTTGTACCATTTATTAATGATAAGGTAAATTTTATTGATAATGTATAAAACTAATTTGATTCAATAATAAATATACTTTATTACTGTACTTAAAAGCTTTTTTTTATTTCATAGTTACCTCTAAATATACTTTCCACATCCAATCTATCCTATTAATTATCCATCCAATATATTCTTTATATTCAGAAGTTTTAAATGTTGTAAAATAATATAACAATAGTGCTTTATATTTCTTAATATGTTATTTGTTAGTGAATAAAGGGTAAATAATATATAATAAAACATTATTTTCAATTTTATACTTTTTATTTGGAAAATAATATAAATAAAAAACTTTATTATACAATATTAAAAAAAAAAAAAAAATTTGTATCATTTATAAATAATTATTTTTAAACATTTATATGGCAATATTTTCACAATTAATACATATATATGTATCACCAGTATTAAGCACGCATTTAATATGAGCCCAGTTTTTGCATAACTGACATTCAATCCACGGTTTTTTGGGGCGACTTTTTGAAAATAGTTCATTGCATATTAAGCAAGAAATCCTTGATAATAATATTAAGCAATTACTATTAATACAAATATCAAATTTTTAGTAACTTTTTTACGCTTTTTTGCTATATTTTGTTCTTTCTCTAATGTTTTTATTTCTCTTGTATCGGTTAAAACAGTAGATTTTCTTTTCCTTTTAGTTTGACTCTGTTCTTTAGAAGCAGCCCTTGGGTAGGGTCGAACTATTTCTGGAGAAAATATTGTAGGCGTTGAATTTGATTGAGTATTCATTATCGATGATGTTAAAATTTGCGATTCTGCGGGATCAGTTACGAATGACGGAGCGAAATCATCTTGAGTAAAAATATTTTCATTATATGGAAATATTCCAGTCTTTTTAAATCCTTTTATGATATTTGTACTAGTTGTAGCTAATGGTAATGAATCTGCTACTATTTTTGGGATATCATATATTGTTATCGTTTTACCTGGATTATTTCGCAACCATAAATCTTGTGCAGTTGAAGCATATTTCTTAAATGGTCCATACACAGCCACATCAAGTGGTTGTAATTTATGGCTACAATGTGGTGGAAATGATAACATTACGATCCCATTATCTTTCGCTAAGTTTAAGGTTGGTACATGTAAATGTGAGGAATGATTATCTAATACGAGTAATACTGGATTATTAATAGATGGTTTAACGTGTGCGATGAAATGTTGCATGTACATAAAAAATTCTTCATTTGTTACCCAGCCGCTTGAATTGCCTGCACCAATACAACCTTTTGGTCCATTATTAATAAAATGATTTTTATATTTTTTTCGTGGAAATACGAACATAGGAGGCACTGTATTTCCGTTTGCGGAAACAGCACATATTAGTGTCACATTAGTACCCCGTTCAGCAGAAGTTATGGAGCCAACATTTTTTTTACCTTTCGCAGCAATTATTTTAGTAGGTTTAAGTACTGTGGAAATTCCAGTTTCATCTATATTCCAAATGTTTGATGCGGTAAATTGATATTTATTCATAACTTCAGCTAATTGAGTGAAAAATGGTTTTACATTTTCAATATTAAACGATGTCGCTCGTCCGATGCTTGTTGGTTCGGGTTTTCTAATTGACAACTCTCGATTCCTTTTTAGAAAACTAGAAAGCCACTCTTTGCCAGCTATTTTATTAAGTTTCCATGTTTCAGGCATTTTAATATTAAATTTTTCAGCACACTCATAAGCAAGCTGACGAACATCTTTTGGAGTCAATCCATAAAATATCGAAGCCATTTGTAGTAAATAATCTTTTAAAGCAATTTCCTGGTCCTTAGAAAATACTTGTCGAGGTTTTTTATAGCCCATTGTCGGTAAATCTTGCGTTTCCTTATTTTTATATGCTTTCAATTTAGTTAAATAACGCGTTAGCGTCGTACGTTTAATATTAAATTCCTTTGAAGCAGCATTTATACTTTTGTTCCCAAAAATTATTGTTCTTGCGGCGTCATTAAATTTTTCCATAGATATAAGACCTCTTTCGGTTTTGCGTTTATAATTTCTCATATCTAAAAGAAATAAAAAACAAAAATTTAATAAAAGAAGATCTTAATCATAGTTTTGTTAATGAAAAAATTTGTACTTACTTATTTATAAATGATACAAATTTTGACCATTCAATCGATGACGGACACGGTGATAAATTTAACCCTTAATTGGTCTACTGAATTACAAATGCAATTTTATTTTATTTTTTTCTAAATAATTTTTTTATAATCGCTATTACTGAACTGTAACCACCATGTATTCCCAAATGAGATTAAGTACTTCAATTTGATGTGTGATTACATTTTCTTTGCAAACTTTTAATTTTGAGTTATTAACGATTTAGTTTTTTTGTATCCGAGTAGACTGATAATCTTATTTAAAATAATTAACCAAATTAAAGATAATTAATTAATTAATTAAATTTAATTTATGTGTAAACAGATATAAGTAACTTAATTTTCTGAAATATGCAAAAATACAATTTTATTTTTAAATTAATATTTCGATTCTATTTTTTTTTTTTTTTTTTTTTACTTTATTACTATTTAAATTCTAATTTCATATTCCTAGATATTTCCAGGAAAAATATTTGTGAAAACGATTAAATAAAATATGTTATGATCACAGGAAAATTTTTAATAATAGTATTTTTTTTTAATAATATTTTTCTATTTTCAAAGCAGATTAACAAATAATTGAAGAAAATAACTTTTGTACTCCAGTAGACTACTTATGTTTCAAAAAGTGAGTAGACCAGTTAAGGGTTAAGGAAATTCAGTATACTCTGTAGTAAAAAAATTGGATAAATAAGAATCAATTGAATCCGTTGATGTAGAACTAATTGGTGTTCGAACAACAGACATGTACTCCGGTTGCTCTGTAGTTGGTGAATGAACTTGTACTGATGATTCAGTTGGTAAAATATTAGATTGAAAATTCGGTGGCGATTGTAATAAAATTTCCTGCGGTTTTATTTTTTCAGCTACGGTATCTTCTGATACTGATAACGACTGTTTTTCATTTTTCGAATTTATATCATATTTTTCTATCAAATGCATTATTTCGAGCTTTAAATTTTTCTTTAAATCTTCTGAAAATGTTTTTAATGTTGGCAACAAAGATAACAGAAATTTTTCATTTTCGTCATTAAACGTTTTATTTTTCGTTTCCAGTAAATTTTCGTTTTTATTTAATTTTTGCGTTTTTTTAATTAAAAATTGTAGTTGATTTGCATATTTATAGGGTTTTCTTTTCTTTTCAGGATTTAATTTTTTTTGTTTTATTACTGCAAAATATCTGTCCTTAATATTTTTCCAACGTTTCTGTAAGAATTCTCCAAATTTTTTTTTGTTATTAAAATTTACTTCTTCGTTGGAAAAACAATTTATGATTTGATTCCAAGCCAATTTTCTGTTATATATATCACTATGTATCCTTTGCGTGTCCCATATAATGGGTCGCTTTTCAACTTAATTTATTAATTTTAAATTATTAATTTTATATGCCATTATAACTTTGAAAATATACACTAGAAAATTTTACTGTACAGTACTGTTCACCGTGTCGGTCAGCGAGAAAATGGTATCGAAATTAATACAACTTCTGTATATAAAAGAAAGATTTATATAACACCAAAACCAGTCAAATCAAAAAAAGTGTTATATAATTAATAACGTCGCTTAAAATTGAAAATGTCGCTACTTTTTATTTAAAAAAAATAAACTTATTTATACTTGCAAATCTGAAAAACAAAAATAAAAAACGTCGCGGCGTTTTATTTAAAAAATAAAAGTACAACAAATATTAGCGATGCTTTCTATTTAAATAAAATTATGCATATTCGATAACATATTAAATAAAGTATTGCTCAAATTACCTCTTACAAATTTCATTGCCCAAATAACCCCGGTCTACCCTACCTATTAATTATATAGAAATTATCGAAGATGCTACTGACAAAAGTAATATACGTATTATTCAAAAATGCTATATTAAAAATGGAGAAACATTTTTCTCTAAATCCAGGACAGTTTTTTCCACGATCTCGAAAGATATAAGTATTGAGTACACTGGACTGATCAAAACTAATAATGTAATTCCGCAAGTCCTAAGGAAAAGGATTAATATAACTAACAAATTGACTCCATATACAATTAAGGAAATAGAACCGCTACTACCAGTTTATGTAATGTCAGCAAGGAAACGGAAATTAGAGTTGGAAGAAATAGATTTGAAGAAAAGAAAAATAGAGTATTTAACAAAAACCGTCGCTATAAAAGAAGAATATAAACATTTGCTAGAAAGGGAACGTAAGTTAACAGAACTAAAAGAGAAAATAATAAATTATTTTAAAAAACAATGGAAGAATTTGGATATAACTGGAATTTATAATATTTATGCATTTACTATTAATAAAAAGGGGAAATACCCCTATGTGGGAGTCCTCGCAGAAAAAGATGGAAGTAAAAGTGTTTATTTCTTAAAAGGATACTTAAAAAATTGGTTTATAAATATTTACGACACCAGAGAAAAACTTAAAGACAATGGATACTTTATTATTCCACACAATGGAATGGATTTAACACTTTTACAAACAGAAGAGCCGATTATGACATTTAAAACTAATGGAGTTACTACATTTAATGATCACTCATTTGCAAAAATAGAGGAAGTGACAGTTTACTCGGAAATATGGGGAAATATTAGTAATTTAGCTTATAATGACGACGAAATAGAGCAAATCAACGATATTACCATCCAAGAAATAAAAGGTAAAATTAAAGTTACACAGTGTTGACGCTTGGAAGAATTGGAGGAAGAAACCGAGCTGATTATTAAAGGAATAAAGCAAATTAGTCATAGAAACAAAATACGTTATATTTTACAATTCGAAAACTTGGATGCATTGTATATATCGAATTACTGGTTAGAAAAGGAATTACAAGACACTAATATAGATTTAAATTACAAGATAAAAATTAAATTGGATAAGATTAAGACCACAGCTAATAAAAATAAAGAGAGAGTTGTATTTTGTGTATAAAATGTATGTTTTTATTCCAATAATAAATAAATATGAGGTTATAAAACCTCATAATCCTTCTCATAGTACTAGTGTCATCGGTCATACTCGTATATTCCCAATTTTGTGTAATTTTGGTGTAATTTTGGTGTTATTTTGATGTGATTTGGTGTAATTTTGGTGTGATTTGGTGTAATTTTGGTGTTACTTGGTGTAATTTTGGTGTAATTTTGATGTTATTTGGTGTATTTTTGGTGTAATTTTGGTGTTAAATGGTGTATTTTTGGTGTCATTTTGGTGTAATTTGGTGTAATTTTGGTGTCATTTGGTGTACTTTTTGGTGTCATTTTAGTTGGTGCCTTTTGGTGTCTGGGGTAAATAGCAACGGTTAACTTATTGGGAATATACGAGTATGACCGATGGCACTAGTACTATGAGAAGGATTATGAGGTTTTATAAAAAACTTACAAAAATTGTAAAATTTTTATATTTATTTATTATTGGAATAAAAACATATATTTTATACACAAAATACAACTCTCTCTTTATTTTTATTAGCTGTGGTCTTAATCTTATCCAATTTAATTTATATCTTGTAATTTAAATTTATATTAGTGTCTTGTAATTCCTTTTCTAACCAATAATTCGATATATACAGTGCATCCAAGTTTTCGAATTGTAAAATATAACGTATTTTGTTTCTATGACTAATTTGCTTTATTCCTTTAATAATCAGCTCGGTTCCTTCCTCCAATTCTTCCAAGCGTCGACACTGTGTAACTTTAATTTTACCTTTTATTTCTTGGATGGTAATATCGTTGATTTGCTCTATTTCGTCGTCATTATAAGCTAAATTACTAATATTTCCCCATATTTCCGAGTAAACTGTCACTTTCTCTATTTTTGCAAATGAGTGATCATTAAATGTAGTAACTCCATTAGTTTTAAATGTCATAATCGGCTCTTCTGTTTGTAAAAGTGTTAAATCCATTCCATTGTGTGGAATAATAAAGTATCCATTGTCTTTAAGTTTTTCTCTGGTGTCGTAAATATTTATAAACCAATTTTTTAAGTATCCTTTTAAGAAATAAACACTTTTACTTCCATCTTTTTCTGCGAGGACTCCCACATAGGGGTATTTCCCCTTTTTATTAATAGTAAATGCATAAATATTATAAATTCCAGTTTTATCCAAATTCTTCCATTGTTTTTTAAAATAATTTATTATTTTCTCTTTTAGTTCTGTTAACTTACGTTCCCTTTCTAGTAAATGTTTATATTCTTCTTTTATAGCGACGGTTTTTGTTAAATACTCTATTTTTCTTTTCTTCAAATCTATTTCTTCCAACTCTAATTTCCGTTTCCTTGCTGATATTACATAAACTGGTAGTAGCGGTTCTATTTCCTTAATTGTATATGGAGTCAATTTGTTAGTTATATTAGTCCTTTTCCTTAGGACTTGCGGAATTACATTATTAGTTTTGATCAGTCCAGTGTACTCAATACTTATATCTTTCGAGATCGTGGAAAAAACTGTCCTGGATTTAGAGAAAAATGTTTCTCCATTTTTAATATAGCATTTTTGTATAATACGTATATTACTTTTGTCAGTAGCATCTTCGACAATTTCTATATAATTAATAGGTAAGCAATTAAAGCTGAACGCAGAGATGCAGTAATTAATTACTTTATTTCTAAATTCCGAATTATCTGGTAGTTTAATTTGTAATCCAGTCAATTTTTTGGTGTTTTTGTTTCCCCAGTATACATACTGCAAAAGATTATTAAACACGAGGCAACAGCTGTTCTGTAGACTTTCCGTCAATTTTGTCCACATTTTGGCAATCGAAACAGAATATATTGGCGCATTTTGGAAGTAGCGTTTATTATCTTCTAATAACGTTAAGCAATCTTCTAATGGATTAAATGTATTTTCCATCTTATAATAATTTCCAATATTATAGTTATATATTGTTGCTTCCAATCTTGTAACTCCGTGTTCCTTAGCCAAAACAGATGAAAATGTTTCGTTTAATCGCATATCTGGACAACTGATAAAGTCAATGATGTGATTACCAATTTGTTTATTGACTCCAGGACTTGTTATTTGGCAGACAAATTTGTTATATATTTTAATTCTAGCATTCGAATTTAGCCATGTTAAGCAATCAATTCCAACTGTTTTATCATTATCCACAATTACATTGCAATTCTCTTTGTACTCTCCTTGGTAACAGAAGTTACAATTATTCGTTAAAAATTGACACATTTCTATCTTGTTAAATATTCCCGCAAAATCCTGTGTTATGTCCAAATCTAAAAGATAGTAGTCGTCCACTTTAAGTTGATTTAAAACGTTTGGCAGTTCTTTCAGTAGAGTCTTCACCTTAACGTCCGCTAGTTCCACTTTATACGGAATACATATTGGATTTATGTATTTTTTATTAATATTTTCCATTTCTTCCTTTCCAATAATTTCTTTAACTCCTTTTGCCATTTTATTTTCACTTTGTAAAAGAAAAGGTAGTTTTGCTTTTACTGCATGTCTTGTAGAAATAAATTTAGAAAATTTTCCTCGTAAGTAACTATTAAAAGCACCACATATTTCTTTTTTCACAATAAAACTGTTTTCCTTTAGCACTCGTTCTTCACAATTCCGAATATCACTTATTTTCACAAGCATTATATTGTCACAAAAGGTTCTGTAATTGGTGTTAGCAGTTTTAAATTGCTGTTGGACAATAGCTTTTCTTCTTCTGTATAATTATATTCCCAATATCAGTAATCAGATTGTTGTTATCCAAATTTTCCAACAATAACCACAATCCAAACCTCTCGTTAGTTGGTTTTAATTTATTTCCAAACAGCTGAGAAATACTATACGTTTTGGACGAGCTCATCTTCACTCTTTCAACTATTTTTAATAACTAACTAAAAACATAAAATCCCACTAAATATATTTATATTGGACGGGTGCGAATATTAGCGATGAAAGCCGAAAACATCCGAAGTGAAAATGGTGACCTTGAAAAAGTAGTTGAAACACGGTAGTTGAAAGCAAGGCGACCCCCATTTCTTACCTATATGAAGAAGACATCGTCATCGATGTTGATCAGATAACACTATCTCTCATACTAATAAAGTTGAGTAAATTTCCAGCATATTTATAACATATATAAATAGTACAGCATCTGTTCTTTTGTTTTCAGTTCACTTTAAATGTCGACGCGGAAACAGCTAGCAGTTAGTCGTGAGAAGACAAGCGGTGTGAAAAGATCCGGTTGTGACATACTAATAAAGTTGAGTAAATTTCCAGCATATTTATAACATATATAAATGTACAGCATCTGTTCTTTTGTTTTCAGTTCACTTTTAAATGTTGACGCGGAAACAACTAGCAGTTAGTCGTGAGAAGACAAGCGGTGTGAGAAGATCTGGTTGTGGTATAGTAAACGGAATAATCAACAAATTACCATTTGAACTTCATATACCTGGCTATCAGTATTGTGGACCTGGAACTAGACTGCGCCAGCGATTGTTACGAGGTGATCCGGGTATCAACAAATTGGACGCTGCATGCAAAGAACACGACATCGCCTATTCACAGTTTAAAGATATTGAAGATCGACATAAAGCTGATTTAATACTAGCTGATAAAGCGTGGGAGCGAGTTAAATCGTCGGACGCAAATCTTGGCGAGCGACCTGCTGCTTGGGCTGTAACGAACGCGATGAAGTCGAAAGTAAAATTAGGAATGGGTCATTCAAAGAAGAAGAACAAAAAAGGACAGAAATTAATATTTGGTGCCGGAATTCGTGATTTGAGAAGCATATTGAAGAAAAAGAAGCCGAAAACTATTAAGAATGCGATAAAATTTGCACTGAAAGCTGCGAAGAATATTTTCAAGAAGAAGAAGGACAGTCAATTTACAACACCGAGAATCATTCCAATACCAAAAACTGGCGGAATTTTACCATTCCTGGTTCCACTTTTTGCTGGCCTGTCTGCTGTAGGATCACTTGCTGGAGGTGCTGCCGGTGTTGCGAAAGCAGTAAATGCTTATAAAACAGCAAAGAAACAATTGGATGAAAATGAACGTCATAACAGGATGATGGAAGCAATTGCACTTGGATCCAAATCTGGAACTGGACTTTATTTGAAACCATACAGAAGAGGTTTGGGACTTTACATCGAATCAAAAAACCGCTAAGCGAGCTACCCGATCGACCATTAACTGATCACGACATTTATCAGTTTGGAAACAAATATTTATCCAATTTTCGTGGCGTGTTCATGAGAGATGATTTACCGAAACGTCCAAGGGGAAAGGAGTGTGGAGTCGTCAATTTGGATAATTCATCAGGACCAGGAAGCCATTGGGTAGCGTACGCCAAAGATAACAAGAACGTCGAATACTTTGATAGTTTTGGAAATTTGTCACCACCCGCAGAAGTTGTACAATATTTACATGGCAATAATATTAAATATAATTATAACAGATATCAAAATTATGAACAGTACAACTGCGGACATTTATGTCTAGAATTTTTATGGAATACAAATTATTTTCAATAATTTTGTTGCACTTCTCATCTATACTTTAAATATACTCGTGGCAAGAAGTTTCTGTCATTCGTATCTTAGTCACCATGTCGTTAACATTAACGTTAAGTGGTGATTCATCTATACTAACAGCTGAGTATTTTCCACCCCTCGATTTGCCGGGTGATTATGTATTGTAACATATTTATAAACACAGTGTATAAATAATTTTTTTGATATCACAAATTTACCCTCTATACTAAATAACATTCTTTGTAATCAGGTTATATATATAAATATATATAAAATGTAAATTATTACTCATATCTTTTCCTAATAGAGGAAATTCCTTAATACAATTTAGTGTGTCAGTTTTGACCCCCTCCTTTGTATTTAAATAAATAAAAAAAAAGAAAGTAAAGGTATCTATGTGAAGTTTTGATATAGTTGTTTTTTGAACGCGTAGTCATTCAAGTCAGTTAGGGTGCGTACAATGTACGATTAACATTACAAACACAGTACCAGTACGTGCATTAATACATAACTAAAATGGATTCCACTATATAGCTGTTATTATAAATCAGTAAATTGTAAAATTGGTGTAATGGATAACTAATCAAAAAATTACTTTGTATATTGTTATATACTAAACAAAAATAGTTAAAGTAACATCAGTAAAATTAATTTAAAAAAAAATAAATATGATGCATCCAACCGGAAATGGTTTGTTGAAAGAAAGGTACACGCTTGTGTTAAGGTGGGATCAATCTTTATTAAAGGTATAATCTTTATTTATTTAAGTTTATGCAAACCATCCTTAATATTTAACTGATAATTTTACATGTTTGCATCAACTTAAATATCAAAACTGTGATATTTATCAATTTTACATCTCTTAACAGATTTCATATTATTTTTTTTTAAAAAAGGCGTTAAATGAAAACATGTGTTTCATAGCTTGTCCTTTTTGGATATTTGAATATTAAGTATGGGTCAAAATTAACATGGTGAGAGGTGCACATGTTAATTAATCTTTCTATCCATACCTTTATGTTAAATAATTATTACTGTAAAGGTAGTTTTATAATTAAATTGAATCTTTAGTGTATCAGTGATAATCATATAGTTATACTATCTTTAAATTATCACTCATATACTATTTATTTATTATTAGCATTTCAAAGGAAATTATTTTAGTACAATTATGTATAATATTGATATATATATAATATTATTACTTATTTTATGTAAAGTTTAAATAGATAGTTCAGAACTACTACTTAAAATTGTTAAAAAAAAAAAAAAAAAAAAAAAAAAAAACCAAAAGAAATAAACATATAAATTATATCTTAGTACTCTCTTTATATTAATATTATTTTAAATTTAATTGTTTGTATTAATGTCAAAATCTACATAGTTTGTAATAAATTGTTAAATTTGGAATTCAGTTTATTATTTCAAGATTTAAATACTCCCTGTGTAGGTTCGGGGTTAGAATAAACTTACACGCGAGTTTTAACCAACTTTGGCGTTAACGTAGAAACCGTTAAAACCCATAGCTTTATATATATATATATATATATATATATATATATATATATATATATATATATATATATATATATATATATATATATATATATATAAAGCTATGGGTTTTAACGGTTTCTACGTTAACGCCAAAGTTGGTTAAATATACAGATAACCGGTTTTTTTTCTCACTTACTTCTTCACCCTTTTTCTTTCTACTTTCTTAACTTAATAAATTTAATACTTATTAAGTATATATTTATGGTAGATATATTTAATTTCAATTAACAGTAGTGTTAGCCACTTATATAGAGGTTAACCCTGAAACAAGGGTTAACGAATAAGCTTACTCTTGGTTATAAACTTCGAGTAACAAGCTAATTTAATTATATTATAATTATGGTAGGGATTTAGCCTTAATATAATACTTAGTATAGTTGAATATACATTTGTATGACTATTTCTAGTGAAATCTCTAAAATAATTAAATCTGTCTTTCTAATTTTTGAGCAGTTGGTCGATTCACCTTTGTTAATAATAATAATAATAATCCGTTAATGGGCCCGCGGATAAATTTTATTTCCACTGTTAAATTCTGTAATTTGGTACTCTAAAATTCATACTCATCATATAGGCAATATATACAACATTAAAGTACCCCTTTTGGAGGAATTTAAATCAAAATCATAACAATTCCAAAACAACCAACCAATTTACATCACAATTGGTAGCAGATAAGAAATTTATAAACGTTTACTGCTTAAAAATTTTTGAGTTTTAGTTATGGCACCAAAAGGACCGAAAGGCGCTATTCCAAAAAGATTAGTAAAAGATTATGTAGAATCACCAAATACGTCAATAAATCAAGACGGTGCGGATGAAAATCAGGAAAAATATAGTTGTCCTAGTACTCCAAGCCAAATAAACATAAATGACGATGAACAGATGTCAAAACAAATATTAGATACAACAAAATTGGTTCATCAAACAGCTAGTATTTTGGGCCGCTTAAACCATAATATCAACTTACAAAATCAGGAAATCAAGGAAATTAAAAAGATAAGTATTGAAAGCACAAATCAGCTTGATTTAAACTTGTTTTCTAAACCTAATTTGGATTCTTTAACATCAAATATTCCAATTTTAAACATCCATAATGCAGAAAATATATTAAAATTTATTATTGAAGTACAAAATATTTTAAATATGAATTTAGTATCAGAAAAATATTTTATTAAAATACTTGCGACAAAAACAAATGAAATTTCTAAACAGTTTTGGCAATCTCAAATTGAAAATGAGACCACATGGCCTCAAATAAAAAATATTTTATTAGAATCATATATATCACCTGCTATGAAACAAATTTTAATAGATAGATTTGTGTTTAGAAAACAAGGACCAAATGAAAGTTTTTCCTATTTTACAAATTCTATATTAAAATATACTAAAATACTTTGTCCGTTGTTCGATAATGACCAAATCATTAAAATGATTTTTATACATATAAATTTAAAAACCTTTGACTTACTTAAACTGCACCCATTACCTCAAAATATTGACGAGCTTTTAAATACCGTTAGAAATGTTGAGGAAACTGAAACACGCCTCAAATTTTACAATAATTTACAAAATTTTCAAATTTCTAAAACTAATAATACTAATAATATGAACTCCAATAATCCAAGTACTTCTAAAAATAATAATGAATCTTTTACCAAAAATAAAAAAACACTTAGATGTGCATATTGCCATGCCTTCGGCCATCATATTAGTGTGTGCCGTAAAAGATAGAGAAATTCTACGAATTCTGAAAATACAGGTAATTCTCTTGATGTAAATAGTATTGAATCGCAAACTGAGATACAAAATACATTAACAAAAAACTAATTAGGTATCCCACCTATAATACATATTCATGTTTACCTTTAATATACGTCACTATCTCTGATATTCCCTTTGTAACTTTATTGGATACAGGAGCAAATTTGAATGTTATCTCTACGAAGGCATACAATCAAATTTCCAAAAATGTAAATAAAAAATTACAAATTGATAATACAGATTTTTATGCATCAGTCCCAGGTGCTAATCGTATACATTTTCGTAAATACATATCAACATATTTTAAAATAAAAAATTTAAGTTGGCATACAGAATTTTACGTTACAGATAAACTTCCATATGACATAATAATAGGAGCAGATACTATGAGAGTTTGTAAAATGAATTTAGATTTTTATAAAGCAACTTTGTCTTTCCCTTATGATAATTCATTAGAAATAAAATTTTTGCCAGAGAACCCTTCTAAACAAATAAATACAGTAGTAGAATCAAAAGTTATATTATCAAAAACAGATGAATTAAAATTACAAACATTAATAGAAAAATATAAAAAAATTTTTTCGTCAAAACCGGGAAGGGCAAAAAACTTTGAATATAAAATACTTCTTAAAGATAATATTCCAGTTTATCGTAGTCCATATTATCTAGCTAAAGATAAGATTCCTCTTTTACAACAAACTATTAAAGAATTAGTTGATCAAAAAATATTATCACCATCTCAATCTCCTTATGCCGCTCCAGTATTCTTTGTAAAAAAAACCAGGAAAAACCCCTAGTTATAGATTAGTAACAGATTTCAGATTTTTAAATAAACATATTTATGTGGATCCTTATTCATGGGCATCAGTAAACCACATATTTGCATCTTTGGGACAAGCAAAAATTTTTAGTTTGATAGATATGAGCCTTTCATATCACCAATTACCTTTAGCACCAGAAAGCAGAGATATATGTTCAATCATTACACAATTTGGACAATTCAATTATAATGTAGTTCCCTTTGGACTTTCTTGCTCTAGTCAAGCTCTAAATAGATTTTTATCACAAAATTTTGCAGATCTTAACAATACCTGTGTACTTATATACTTTGATGATATAATAATTTTTAGTAAAAATTTACAAGAACATTTTAAACACTTA
Organism: Brachynemurus nebulosus; assembly: GCA_035578155.1. NCBI lineage: Eukaryota > Metazoa > Arthropoda > Insecta > Neuroptera > Myrmeleontidae > Brachynemurus > Brachynemurus nebulosus. Next base: position 11,213,236 of record JAPWDM010000017.1, on the reverse strand, counting down.
GAATTGGTTTTTTCTCGGTTCAAAAAATTAAATATTACAATAAACCCAGAAAAAGCTAAACTATGTATGTCGCGTTTGCGCATACTTGGCAATGTTGTAAGTGCATCTGGTAGAGTTCCAGACCCATTAAAAGTTCAAGCCATTAAAGATTTACCAATACCAAAAAATGTTAAAGATTTATCAAAACTAATAGGTGCAGCAGCATTTTATGCTAAATATATTAAAAATTTTTCAACTATAGTTGCTCCATTAAATAATTTAAAAAAGAAAAATGTAAAATTTATTATTAAACAAGAACACATAGATGCAATAGAAAAATTAAAGTATGCACTATCACATCCTCCAGTACTTAGGTTCGCAGATTTTTCAAAAAAATTTATAGTACAAACAGACGCGAGTTCACTCGGCGTTGGAGCAGTTTTATTACAAGAGTTTCCTGATGGTAGACATCCAATCATGTATACCAGCAGAAAACTTAACCCTACAGAAAAACATTACTCAGCTTATGAACTTGAGCTTTTGGCAGTATTACATGCTTTACAAGCATTCAAAGATTTCCTTTGGGACAGACATTTTATCTTAGAAACCGATGCTAATGCACTAATTTGGATTTTTAAAACACCTCAAAAATTTAATAAATTGTCCAGATGGATTTTAAAAATAAGTCAATATAATTTTACACCTGTACATATTAAGGGAAAATTAGAAAATAACCTTAGTGATATGTTAAGTCGTTTATTTAATGATAATGAAACATATGTGGAATCATCTCATACTTCTAATGACCCTCAAATTTTGCTTAACGCTTTAATCAGAGAGCCACAGGCTTTCCTTTCTATTAAAGACGCTCAAGAGTCATCTGAAGAATGCAAAACCATACTCCAAACGATTCGTTCGGGAGGTCATGTAAATAAATTTTGTATTCGGGATGGTCTTTTGGTGCGTAAAGTTGGCAAAAATAATCGCCTTCGAATTTTCTTACCAGAAAATATGCGATCTTATGTCATTTCTTATTATCATGATTCCATGTATGGTTGTCATTTATCAATCTTAAAAACATATAGATTTATTTCAAGAACATTTTGGTTTCCAAATATGTATTCTGTAATTAAGAATTACGTTTTAACTTGTAATATTTGTCAAACTTCTAAGTCATACAATCAAGATACGTCTATACAACTTGCTTCAAAAATACCAAAAAGTACTTGGAATAAAATATTTATCGATTTTTGTGGACCGATAATACAATCATCTGAACGTTACAGATTCATATGTGTATTAATCGACTCATACTCAAAATGGGCAATCGCTGTACCAACGAGAAGATGCACTACTAAAACTACAATAGCAGTACTTGATGATGTTTTCCATAATCTGGGATTTCCACAACAATTAGTAACAGACAACGCAACTGTCTTTAAATCACAAGCTTTTCAACTCTATTGTTTAAATAATGGTATCAGAAACTATTACCTGTCGCCATATAGACCAAATGCTTCGCACGCTGAACGTATGAACCGAAATTTAAAACAAAATATGACTGCAATCATGCAACAGTATGCTGCCGAACATCATGATTGGCCAAAATTCTTAAAAAAAGTTGTCTTTACATACAACAACTCATACCATTCTACAATCCATACAAGTCCAGCGTTATTGTTTTTAAATCGCTACATGCAATCCCTACTGGAAAATATACTGCAATTAAGCCATATCATCACACAACCAAAAAAACCAACAACACAACAAATAAATGAATATATTAAACAAGCTCATCGTGCATCTAAAGCCCGCACAGAACACAGACCAGCACAATCAAACTTCAAAGTTGGCCAAAAAGTTTTACAACGTTTATTTCATCCAGGATCGTCCACACAAGAAGATCGCAAGTTTCAACCGAAGTACTCTACTCCAAGAGAAATTTTGTCGTTTACTTCACCTGCATCAGTACGACTTAGAAATTTAGAAACTGGTAAAATTCATAATTCTCATATTACACACTTAAGGCCATACTATGAACGTAATTCTTAATATATTTTATTTGTAAGCATTCGCTTAATTCAACCCCCAGTGGATGTAACATATTTATAAACACAGTGTATAAATAATTTTTTTGATATCACAAATTTACCCTCTATACTAAATAACATTCTTTGTAATCAGGTTATATATATAAATATATATAAAATGTAAATTATTACTCATATCTTTTCCTAATAGAGGAAATTCCTTAATACAATTTAGTGTGTCAGTTTTGACCCCCTCCTTTGTATTTAAATAAATAAAAAAAAAAGAAAGTAAAGGTATCTATGTGAAGTTTTGATATAGTTGTTTTTTGAACGCGTAGTCATTCAAGTCAGTTAGGGTGCGTACAATGTACGATTAACATTACAAACACAGTACCAGTACGTGCATTAATACATAACTAAAATGGATTCCACTATATAGCTGTTATTATAAATCAGTAAATTGTAAAATTGGTGTAATGGATAACTAATCAAAAAATTACTTTGTATATTGTTATATACTAAACAAAAATAGTTAAAGTAACATCAGTAAAATTAATTTAAAAAAAAATAAATATGATGCATCCAACCGGAAATGGTTTGTTGAAAGAAAGGTACACGCTTGTGTTAAGGTGGGATCAATCTTTATTAAAGGTATAATCTTTATTTATTTAAGTTTATGCAAACCATCCTTAATATTTAACTAATAATTTTACATGTTTGCATCAACTTAAATATCAAAACTGTGATATTTATCAATTTTACATCTCTTAACAGATTTCATATTATTTTTTTTAAAAAAGGCGTTAAATGAAAACATGTGTTTCATAGCTTGTCCTTTTTGGATATTTGAATATTAAGTATGGGTCAAAATTAACATGGTGAGAGGTGCACATGTTAATTAATCTTTCTATCCATACCTTTATGTTAAATAATTATTACTGTAAAGGTAGTTTTATAATTAAATTGAATCTTTAGTGTATCAGTGATAATCATATATGTAGTTATACTATCTTTAAATTATCACTCATATACTATTTATTTATTATTAGCATTTCAAAGGAAATTATTTTAGTACAATTATGTATAATATTGATATATATATAATATTATTACTTATTTTATGTAAAGTTTAAATAGATAGTTCAGAACTACTACTTAAAATTGTTAAAAAAAAAAAAAAAAAAAAAAAAAAAAAAAACAAAAGAAATAAACATATAAATTATACAGATGTGCCGTGACTATTTGGACCCGATTTCGTCGGGTGAGTGACGAAAGAGAGGAGGTAAAGCAACCATACATAACATACAAAATAATGTCTTACAGAATTGCTTGTACACTTACACATAAAGTTAATGTATTTTCCAATTACGTTTATAAATATAACTTTAATTACAAAAGGAAAAGGTTAAAAACCAATTTTATTTAACTTATGGGTGTAGTATGTCTTGCGAAAAGTATTTTTCTAACCGAAATTAAGCCTTTTTAATTAATTTGCTTTATAATCTTATACAGCTATACAGAGCGTGTATGGCTGTTACTATAGTTATAAAATTATGAACAGTTTAAATAGTGAATACAATAGGCTGAATAACCCCCAACAGCGTACACCAAACATTGTATCTGTGATTACCAATCGGTGGGCCAGCTGTACATATTATCAATAACATATGTATTATCAATAATAAGCTGGAATACTGATTTTGAAGTTAAATCAAATTCTTATTTATTAATTTTTTATCAAATAATATTATTTTTATGAAATGTTCTTGTCTTTCTCATTTTCCTTTTTAGAATATTTGAACAAAGATTATATTTAACATATTTATCATAAGTTTTTTCAGCTTTTGTTAAATATCTTCAAAAACAGGATAATAAATTGTTTTATTACCTAACCACTTTATACAATTTATTTCTGGGCTTTTTTGAAAAATTTTATTACATAGTTTATTCATAACATCATGATAACTGTGTTGGCAAGTGTGTTTCCAACGTATGAAGATTATGAAGAAGATGTGGTTTTTGTTTATTTTGTAAATATGATTTTGATGTGCTAAAGCTAATATTTATTTTAATTCGTTTTCAAACCAAACTTTTTTTAATATTTAATGGATATTAACGTTACTTTATGAAATTGAGTTTATAAAATAATACTTAATATTTTACTATACTGTGTTTTATTAAAGTAAGAATATAAGGAACAGTAAATTAACAAATAAGAATAATCTATTTTTTTTTCAAATTTCTATTCACAACTGTTTGGTGGTCACTGGAATCTAACTGTGGCAACTATATAAATATAAAAAAAGACAAACTGCAAAAAAAAAGGATAGATCAAAGTATAGAGATAAGGTATCGGGTCCTTTTAGTCACGGCAGATCTGTATCTTAGTACTCTCTTTATATTAATATTATTTTAAATTTAATTGTTTGTATTAATGTCAAAATCTACATAGTTTGTAATAAATTGTTAAATTTGGAATTCAGTTTATTATTTCAAGATTTAAATACTCCCTGTGTAGGTTCGGGGTTAGAATAAACTTACACGCGAGTTTTAACCAACTTTGGCGTTAACGTAGAAACCGTTAAAACCCATAGCTTTATATATATATATATATATATATATATATATATATATATATATATATATATATATATATATATATATATATATATGTAGATAACCGGTTTTTTTCTCACTTACTTCTTCACCCTTTTTCTTTCTACTTTCTTAATTTAATAAATTTAATACTTATTAAGTATATATTTATGGTAGATATATTTAATTTCAATTAACAGTAGTGTTAGCCACTTATATAGAGGTTAACCCTGAAACAAGGGTTAACGAATAAGCTTACTCTTGGTTATAAACTTCGAGTAACAAGCTAATTTAATTATATTATAATTATGGTAGGGATTTAGCCTTAATATAATACTTAGTATAGTTGAATATACATTTGTATGACTATTTCTAGTGAAATCTCTAAAATAATTAAATCTGTCTTTCTAATTTTTGAGCAGTTGGTCGATTCGCCTTTATTAATAATAATAATAATAATCCGTTAATGGGCCAGCGGATAAATTTTATTTCCACTGTTAAATTCTGTAATTTGGTACTCTAAAATTCATACTCATCATATAGGCAATATATACAACATTAAAGTACCCCTTTTGGAGGAATTTAAATCAAAATCATAACAATTCCAAAACAACCAACCAATTTCCATCACAGTATGCGGGTTGGTCAATTTTGAAACATACAATGCAGTGCCAAATATCGACGAAACAAATAATTTATTCCATTACGGTGATGGAGAAGTGAAATGCATCGAGATACCTGTCGGCAATTATGATCTGGAAGATTTGGAGTTTCAAATAGAAGATCGGATACTAGAGAAGAGAAAACCGGGTGATAGCCCGCAACTTATACTTCGTGCGAATAACAATACGCTAAAAAGTGAAATAAAATGTACGGAAACAATTCATTTCGATCAAGAACGAACAATTGGCTCGCTACTTGGCTTCAGTAAGCGAAAACTTGCAGATGGTCATTACCACTATTCAGATAAACCAATGAATATCATGAAAGTGAATCTGATACAAGTTGAAACAAACATTACAACGAACAGCTACCTGAACAACGTTCCAGCACATAATATTTATTCGTTTTCGATTCAAGTGGCACCTGGGTATAAAATAAGCGAATCACCGAATACAGTTATTTACATGCCGGTGACCGTGAGACGGATAACATCTCTAGTTTTACGAATTGTGGATCAAGACAGCAATTTAGTGAATTTTCGAGGCGAAATGATAACAGTAAAGCTGCATTTGAAGCCGGCGTGAAAATGTTGGTATTTAAAGACGAAAATGTGGTGCGACCGATCAGTCTACAACTTGCCACCAAGGTGAACGGATCGGCGAGGAAGAAGCAACTACGACCGCCATTAACAAGAGAGAACAAACAATTTCTTCGACAATTGGGTTTCAAGCTGAAGAGGAAAAAATGAGCAGCATTTTAAGCATCAATACTGGAATCGATTTCGATGAGAGCATTTCAAACATCGAGTATCACTGCTATTCGCCGTTTCTAAATGCGTTTGGAAACAGCGACGAAATACGAATCTGCCGTCAAAACCAAGATCTGATCCTGCTGCCGCACGAAAGTTGTCTGTATGTGGAAGGACAATTGTTGAAGAGTGATAAAACAGTATCGACTACAGCGGAATTATCCAACAATTCATTGGCGTACCTGTTTGAAGAAATACGATATGAACTGAACAACGTGGAAATCGATGAATGCAAGTACGTGGGACCGACAACAACGTTAATCAATTATTTGGCATTAAACGAAAATGAAAGCAAACTACTCTACAACGCCGGATGGTGTCCAGGTGAAACAATTAAAGTGACGGAAAAAGGCTACTTCAATTTCTGTCTACCATTGGCGCGGATGTTTGGATTTCTTAACCATTACAAGAAAGTTATCATCAATGCGAAACATCAACTAATTCTGACTCGAGCTCGGACGGATCATGATGCAGTCATATCACCAACGGATGACGTCACTTTCCATATACATAAAATTCAATGGATGGTTCCACACGTTACGGTTGCAGATGAACAGAAACTGAAGTTGTTGAAGTATGTGGAAAATAGTCGAGATATTACAATTGCTTTTCGATCATGGGATATGCATATACAGCCAACGATTCCAACAGCGAGAGAAAACATTTGGACGGTGAAAACATCGACTCAACTGGAGAAACCACGCTACATTATATTCGCTCTACAAACGAATCGACGAAATAAAAAAGATAAAGATTCCAGTATTTTCGATCACTGTGAACTTTCAGACGTCAAAGTTTATTTAAATTCTGCGAAATACCCGTACATGGATTTGAATTTGGATTTCAGTAATGATAGATATGCAGTAGAATATCACATGTATTCGAAATTTCAACAAGCATATTATGATTGTAAGAAGAATGAACCGCTTTTAAGCAAAACGCAATTCAAGAATATCGCGCCACTTATATTCATCGATTGTTCTCATCAAAACGAAACTTTGAAAAGTGGACCAGTGGATATTCGAATTGAATTTAAAACGTTGAAGGAGGTGCCAGAGAATACATCAGCATTTTGCCTTCTACTACATGATCGTGTGGTTCAATATAATCCATTGACAAATATTGTTACAAAATATGTATAAATCGATATACACTAGTCCTCGATGCGACCATCATTCCAGAGCAACTTGCGCCATGGAAAATGTTATATCCATATACAAATATTACCGTAATAACATTTAAACATTTCTATTGTGAAATATTCCTTTTAAATAAATTTATTAAAATAAGAAAAAATTAAAAAAATTAAAAAATTAAAAATAAAAAAAAAATGTGTTTTTATTTAAATAAAAAAATAAAAAAAATAAAAATTAAAAGTAAAAAAAATGTGTTTTTATTTAGAGAAAACCTGTATAAACCCGTTTTCAGATAAAAATATGAAATCATACGATAAAATTCATTTTTGCATATTAGACAGAAATCTTCTAATGACGTCAGCTGACAATTTATACAACTTTAAACCTGTTTTCAGATGAAAATATGATAAAATTTGAATCAAGGTATAGAGTTCGCGGTGGTTCAGACTAGCAGTGTCATCTTTTAACTATCGAAAAAAAGGTTTTCGATGCCATCTATTGACAATTTTTCAAACTTACACAAAGGATCTAGACTAGGAGAGCCATCTTTTCATGGAATTTTGAATCTAGGTACAGAATTCGCGGTGGTTCCGACTAGCAACACCATCTTTTCATGGAATTTTGAATCAAGGTACAGAATTCGCGGTGGTTCCGACTAGCAACGCCATCTTTTCATGGAATTTTGAATCAAGGTACAGAGTTCACAGTGGTTCAGACCAGCAACGCCATCTAGACAACATAGCTTACCTATCTCCTCTAACAGTCGTTAAAAAAATCGGGAGGAGGGGAGGAGGGTCTAGAACTCTCCAAAAACTACTACTTTTGTGACGAGAAATTCATTCTTAAACAAAAATATGTGATTTCACTTCACAAAAAGAAATTTTTGATCAAAATGCGTTAAAAAACGCATATTTGTGAAGATAAAGTCATTTTCAAACAAAAATACGTGATTTTACTTCAGTTCGAGAAATTGTGATTTTTCGTTCTTAGGTAAGTGTTGTGGCATATGGCATTAGGTAGGTGATTTGGGATTGCAAAACCCAATTTTTTCGAAAAGTGGATTTTTGATCAAAATGCATTAAAAATTCCATATTTGTGATGAAAAAGTCATTTTTAAACAAAAAAATGTGGTTTCACTTCACATCGAGAAGTTGTGGTTTTTCGGTCTTAGGTATAGGATAATTGGATACGCCATTGCAAAACCAATTTTTTCCGAAAAAGAAATTTTTGATCAAAATGCGTCAAAAATCCCATATTTGTGATGAAAAAGTCATTTTCAAACAAAAATACGTGATTTCACTTCACATCGAGAAATTGTGATTTTCGGTCTTAGGTAAGTGTTATGGCATATGGCATTAGGTAGGTGATTTGGGATTGCAAAAACCAATTTTTTCCGAAAAAGAAATTTTTGATCAAAATGCGTTGAAAATCGCATATTTGTGATGAAAAAGTCAATTTTGAAAAAAAATTATTGATCTCAGTTCACTACGAGAAATTGTGATTTTTCTGACTTAGGTATGGGATAATGGGATATAGCATTGCGTAACCAATTTTTTCCCAAAAAGAAATTTTTGATCAAAATGCGTTAAAATCGCATATTTGTGATGAAAAAGTCATTTTTAAACAAAAATATGTGATTTCACTTCACATCGAGAAATTGTGGTTTTTCGGTCTTTGGCAGGTGTGTTATGAGTATGGCATTAGGTAGGTGATTTGGGATTGCAAAAACCAATTTTTTCAGAAAGTGCATTTTTGATTAAAATGCGTTAAAAATCGCATATTTGTGATGAAAAGGTCATTTTTAAAAAAAAAGTTATTGATCTCAGTTCACTATGAGAACTTGTGATTTTTCGGTCTTAGGTATAGGATAATTGGATATGCCATTGCAAAACAAATTTTTTCCGAAAAAGAAATCTTTGATCCAAATGCGTTAAAAATCGCATATTTGTGATGAAAATGTCATTTTTTAAAAAAAATTATTGACCTCAGTTCACTACGAGAAATTGTGATTTTTCGGTATTAGGTATAGGATAATTGAATATGGCATTGCAAAACCAGTTTTTTCCGGAAAAGAAATTTTTGATCAAAATGCGTTAAAAATCGCATATTTGTGATGAAAAAGTCAATTTTTAAAAAAAATTTTTGATCTCAGTTCATTACGAGAAATTGTGATTTTTCGGATTTAGGTATGGGATAATGAGATATGTCATTGCAAAACCAATTTTTTCCGAAAAAGAAATTTTTGATCAAAATGCGTTAAAAATCAAATATTTGTGATGAAAAAGTCATTTTTAAACAAAAATTTGTGATTTCACTTCACATCAAGAAATTGTGGTTTTTCGGTCTTAGGTAGGTGTTATGGCATATGGCATTAGGTAGGTGATTTGGGATTGCAAAAACCAATTTTTTCGAACAGTGGATTTTTGATCAAAAATTTCAATGGATTTTTGATTAAAAATCGCATATTTGTGACGAGAAATTCATTTTTAAACAAAGATATAGGATAATTGGATATGCCATTGCAAAACCACTCACTTCAGTGAGTTTCACCCTCGCAGTAAATCAGTGATCACAGTTCAGTTCGGAAAAATGTGATTTTCGGTGTTGCGAACGAGAAACTTTATATGCAAAAATCAATCTTTCCCGATAACGTAATTTTTGACAAAAATGCCTTTAAAATCGAATATTTGTGATGAAAAGGTAATTTTTAAACAAAAATCAGCGATCTCAGTTCACTTCGACAAATTGTGATTTTTTGGTCTTGCGAAGGTGATACTACAAATGCAAAAATTACTTTTTCGCGAAAATGGATTTTTTGTTCAAAACGCTTTAATAATTGAATATTTGTGATGAAAAACAGATTTCTAAACAAAAATCAGCGACGTCAGTTCACTTTGACAAATTGTGATTTTTCGGCTTTGCAAAGGTGAAACATTAAAAATTAAAAATTCAGTCTTTCCCGAAAAGGAAATTTTTGATAAAGATGCCTTAAAAATCGAATATTTGAGATGAAAATGTAATTTTAAAAAAAAAAATCAGGGATATCAGTTCACTTCGACAAACTGTGATTTTTCGGTTTTGCGAAGGTGATACTACAAATGTAAAAATCAGTTTTTTGCGAAAATGGGTTTATTTGTTCAAAACGCGTTAATGAATGAATATTTGTGATGAAAAGTGATTTTTAAACAAAAATCAGCGACGTCAGTTCACTTCGCCAAATTGTGATTTTTCGGTTTCGCGAAGGTGATACTACAAATGCAAAAATCAGTTTTTCGCGAAAATGGATTTTTTGTCCATAACGCGTTAATAATCGAATATTTGTGATCAAAAAGTCATTTTTAAGCCAAAACCAGTGATCGAAGTTCACTTCGGCCTAATGTGATTTTCGGTTTTGCGGACGTGAAACATTAAAAATGAAAAAATCAATCTTTCCCGAAAACGTAATTTTTGATAAAAATGCCTTAAAAATCGAATATTTGTGATTAAAAAGTAATTTTTAAAAAAACTCAGGGACCTCAGTTCACTTCGACAAATTGTGATTTTTCGGTTTTGCGAAAGTGATACTACAGATGCAAAAATCAGTTGTTCGCGAATATGGATTTTTTGTTCAAAACGCGTTAGTAATTGAATATTTGTGATGAAAAAGTGATTTTTAAACAAAAATCAGCGACGTCAGTTCACTTCGACAAATTGTGATTTTTTGGTCTTGCGAAGGTGATACTACAAATGCAAGAATCAGTTTTTCGCGAAAATGGATTTTTTTGTTCAAAACGCTTTAATGATTGAATATTTGTGATGAAAAAGAGATTTATAAACAAAAATCAGCGACGTCAGTACCCTTTGACAAATTGTGATTTTTCGGTTTTGCGAGGGTGATACTACAAGTGCAAAAATCAGGTTTTCCCAAAAATGGATTTTTTGTTCATAACGCGTTAATAATCGAATATTTGTGATGAAAAAGTCATTTTTAAGCCAAAATCAGTGATCCCAGTTCACTTCGGCAAAATGTGATTTTCGGTTTTGCGAAGGTGAAACTTTAAATGTAAAAATCAGTCATTCCCGAAAACGTAATTTTTGATAAAAATGCCATAAAAATCGAATATTTGTGATGAAAAAGTAATTTTTAAACAAAAATCAGCGACATCAGTTCACCTCGACAAATTGTGATTTTTCGGTCTTGCGAAGGTGATACTACAAATGCAAACATCAGTATTTCGCGAAAATGGATTTTTTCTTCAAAACGCGTTAATAATTGAATATTTGTGGTGAAAAAGTGATTTTTAAACAAAAATCAGCGACGTCAGTTCACCTCGACAAATTGTGATTTTTCGGTTTTGCGAAGGTACAAAATTCCTTAATTTTAAAGAAAGTCAGGGATGTCAGTTCACTTCCACAAATCGTGATTTTTCGGTTTTGCGAAGATGATACTACAAATGCAAAAATCAGTTTTTCGCGAAAATGGATTTTTTGTTCAAAACGCGTTAATAATTCAATATTTGTGATAAAAACGTGATTTTTTAACAAAAATCAGCGACGTCAGTTCACTTTGACAAATTGTGATTTTTCGATTTTGAGAAGGTGATACTACAAGTGCAAAAAACAGTTTTTCCCGAAAATGGATTTTTTGTTCATAACGCGTTAATAATCGAATATTCGTGGTAAAAAATGTCATTTTTAAGCTAAAATCAGTGATCTCAGTTCATTTCGGCAAAATGTGATTTTCCGTTTTGCGAAGGTGAAACATTAAATGAAAAAATCAATCTTTCCCGAAAACGTAATTTTTGATAAAAATGCCTTAAAAATCGAATATTTGTGATGAAGAGGTCATTCTTAAACAAATTGTGATTGTGACAGATTGTGATTTTCCGGTTTTGCGAAGGTCATAATACAAATGCAAAAATTAGTTTTTCGAGAAAATGGATTTTTTGTTCAAAACGCGTTAATAATTGAATATTTGTGATGAAAAGGAGATTTTTAAACAAAAATCAGCGACGTCAGTTCACTTCGACAAATCGTGATTTTTCGGTTTTGCGAAGACGATACTACAAATGCAAAAATCAGTTTTTCGCGAAAATGGATTTTTTGTTCAAAACGCGTTAATAATTCAATATTTGTGATAAAAACGTGATTTTTTAACAAAAATCAGCGACGTCAGTTCACTTTGACAAATTGTGATTTTTCGATTTTGAGAAGGTGATACTACAAGTGCAAAAAACAGTTTTTCCCGAAAATGGATTTTTTGTTCATAACGCGTTAATAATCGAATATTTGTGATAAAAAATTTCATTTTTAAGCTAAAATCAGTGATTTCAGTTCACTTCGGCAAAATGTGATTTTCGGTTTTGCGAACGTGAAACATTAAAATTGCAAAAATCAATCTTTCCCGATGCAAAAATCAGTTTTTCGCGAAAATGGATTTGTTGTTCAAAACGCGTTAATATTTGAATATTTGTGATGAAAAAGCGATTTTTAAACAAAAATAAGCTACGTCAGTTCACTTCGACAAATTGTAATTTTTCGGTTTTGCGAAGGTGATACTACAAGTGCAAAAATCAGTTTTTCCCGAAAATGGATTTTTTGTTCATAACGCGTTAATAATCGAATAATTGTGATGAAAAAGTATTTTTAAGCCAAAATCAGTGATCTCAGTTCACTTCGGCAAAATGTGATTTTCGGTTTTGCAAAGGTGAAACTTTAAATGCAAAAATCAGTCTTTCCCGAAAACGTAATTTTTGATCTAAATGCCTAAAAAATCGAATATTTGTGATGAAAAACTAATTTTTAAACAGAAATCAGCGATCTCAGTTCACTTCGACAAATTGTGATTTTTCGGTTTTGCGAAGGTGATGCTACAAAATAAAAAAATCAGGTTTTCGCTAAAGCGGATTTTTTGTTCAAAACGCGTTAATAATTGGATATTTGAGACGAAAAATTAATTTTTAAACAAAAATCAGCGACGTCAGTTCACTTCGACAAATTATGATTTTTCGGTTTTGCGAAGGTGATACTACAAGTGCAAAAATCAATTTTTCCCGAAAATGAATTTTTTGTTCCTAGCGCGTTAATAATCGAATATTTGTGATAAAAAATGTCATTTTTAAGCCAAAATCAGTGATCTCAGTTCACTTCGGCAAAGTGTGATTTTCGGTTTTGCGAAGGTGTAACTTTAAATGCAAAAATCAATCTTTCCCGAAAACGTAATTATGTATCTACCATCATATGATCAGTGTAAATTTCTAGTAAGACTATCCTCATCTACCTACAATTGACAGTATTGCTGTATTACAAATCTTATTTAGTGACCATGTATGCTTGCAACTACGGAAACTTGTTTATAAATTAATGGTTTGGACGTCATTAAAGTAACCCCATCAGTTTTTTTCTTCAATTTGTTAATGTATTTGTAATACACAGTATTCTCTCCTCAATGTGATTCCCACATTACGTGCCAACGAAAAAATGAAGTCAAATTTTTTATTTATTTTTTTTTTTTTTTTTGATTGATTTACAAGGGTGTTTACAACCCAGAGTGAAATTCGAGATTTTGACGAAACTTCGCTGGTGTGTAGAATAGGAAAAAATAAGGGATCCGTATTTTTTTTATCGGCCATCTTCCACGTTTAGAGGGTGAAACCCGCTCCTAAAGTTAGGGGTTAAAATCGTATTCCTTAACATATCTCGAAAACTATAAGAGATAGAGGAAAACTTTAAATTGACGGAATGTTACTTTTTAAAAGATCTATTCACTTGTGTAGATTAAATCAGGGCCGGGTTCATAAGAGGGGCTGTAGGGGTAAAAACCAAAAGTTAGGGGATACGTGTTTTTGCGTTTTTTCGAAATATATCTGGTATCCAAGCCATATAAGGAAGAAAAAAATAGGGTAGATTATATTGCATTATTATTGATTGCAAATACCTTCTAAATTTTTTTATTTTTATGTTTCTTTTCATCATGAAAATGTAAATTTTTACTTTCCGATAATGATTCATGTATTTTTCAGTACTTATTTAATTGGTAATTTTGCCATTTGTATATTTGGTTACTAATATTCGGCATTTCTTATACCTATTTCTACCAAAGTTCTCTGGTCTCCAAGTGTTAATGAATGTTCAAGAAGAAGCAATAATAGTAGGTACACCTGGCGATGGGAATTTTGTATGCAAATGAGCTAATTAATTAGTTTTGGCGATTGACCTTGGAGTCATTGACCTTTATTTTGGCAATTTTTACAACTGGTCCTACCTACACTAATTTTGACAATTTTGGAATTTTTTGACTTTGTAATTTTGGTGGTTATTCAAATTTTTGGAAATGACCCACCCGCGCCTAAATTTTGATGATTACATCATCATCATTTTCAAATTTTGGTGATATATGGTCCGATAATGATTGAATTTTCGAGGTGTTGTGTACATTGCCTATATTTTTCAGTAATGGTGTTCAAATTAAATAAAATGCTGTCGGTTGATGGACTCGATCTCGGGTCTTTTTGCTTACGACGCGGTGATGTTAACCGTTGCTCTACGGCACGTGTTAACAGTGTATGCATTAAATGTGGTAGGCATTCTACATACGAGCGCATGATAGTTGGTTGATCATGTGATATGTGAGTGTGCTGATAGAAAATTTTCCAACTAATTATAAATTCATATATGCATGTATGATTAATGTTGTTTTTTTACTTCTAAGAAAAATTTCCATGGTCATATGTAGAAAAAAATTTTTCGATTACATCATTTTACCTTGGTTATATAGGCTAGGTGTAACTTTGATTGCACTCGTTACAATTTCCGATGTCACGTTGATGCCACATTATTTTCTGGAACAATTACTGGAAAATTCTTGTTTTGTGATCACATGTCTAAAAAACGTGACTTGTCTCTATATAAACACTTAATTACTTACAAATTTTATAGTTATCTCCAAAACTCATCAGTTGTACTTTTCAGTTTAATTGTTGTGAAAATTTTAATTGTTGCTGTTTAATTGTTGTGAAAAATTTAATTGTTGCTGTGAAAAATGGAATTCAATACTTACGAAGCTGCTGTTGCTGCTGCTGCTGCTGTCCCTCAGCAAGATCGTGGCGTTACTATGGAATTGCTCAGGCAATTGAATGAAACCGGGAAGGTGAAAACATGGATAAAATTGGGTGACATGGTTATTAACAAGTTGTATAAAATTGTCGGAATTAGGCAATTACAGTCAAAATTTGATCCGACGAAAATGAAAACCGTTCTGGAGTTGGAAAATGGATATGTATCACTACCGATGAGATTCGACAACATGGAGACCCAAAAATTTGAATGGTTGAAAAACTCACCCAACATGGCTGTTGTGAACACCGACGTTGTAGGAAAAACCTTCTCGATAGAATTGAGGGAAATTAACTTAATGGAGTATTACAATTCTGCACACTATGATCCTTCCTGTAGCGTTTAAATGAAGTGGAATGATTCTATCAAAGAGATTCAACAAAAATGGATATCCAAATCTCCACGAAACTTAATAGAATAATATAATTATGTATGTTGATCATAATTCAAAATTGTTTGTTATTTTATATTGTTTGTTAATAAATATTTTGAAAAAAAATATATATATTTATTATTTGTTTATGTATACCCCTATTCCCCATAAATAAAAACACACTTATTTTTTTTTTTTTAAATTATTTTTATTAAAATTATAACAATAGTGACAGTACATAGATGTAACGTTTTTCAATGCACAATATTCAGTTACATATTATAACAGTAGTGTTTGTATGTAGATATAACGTTTTGTAATGAACAATGTCCAGATAAATGACTTCCAAGTTGTCACCATGGTCTGTAGCTTTGGACAGTTTAGCACTTCTTCAAGATTGATGATGCACATTGATGGTAGTAGTTACTTAAGACATTTAACTTTCTCTCCACCCTTGACATAGATGATTCTAGTTGAATGCAAAGAATCCATTAAAATATATTGCAACTGTTCGTAGTCGATGTGACCATCCATCCAGAAAAA
This sequence comes from Brachynemurus nebulosus, assembly GCA_035578155.1. Taxonomy (NCBI): domain Eukaryota; kingdom Metazoa; phylum Arthropoda; class Insecta; order Neuroptera; family Myrmeleontidae; genus Brachynemurus; species Brachynemurus nebulosus. The sequence goes on along the minus strand of JAPWDM010000017.1, from coordinate 11,197,015 downwards.
TCCGTGATGGTGTTTTCGTAACCATCGAGCGGTTTGCTGATCTTTTACACTCAAATAACAGAACGAAAATGGTGGTTTAAGAGTGTAATGTTGTAGTACGTAGTCGTCATTGTAATAATTTTTACCAGAATCAAACTTTAGTATAGCCAGTTCTTTTATAAGTTGCTTTCGTTGTATTTTGAAAGCTTTGGAAATCAACAATCGCTACGTCGGTCATTGTAGTGATGCTGCTACTGCTGATGCAAGGTCTGAAGTAAGAATGATTGGCTTTGAAGTCGACTATGACTTTTATATATATTTTGAGACGATGTTCGTCAATGGATTGTATTGGACTATACGATCATGTAACAATAAACAAAATGCCGATGTATTTTATGGTATTTCCTTTAACGTTTTAAATTCAATTCGTATATCCACCGATCCACTTTTCAGAAATTCGTTTTGATGAGAACAATCGATAAACATAAGGGGGCCATATTTTTGTATTCTTTTCGATTTAACAGTGGTTCATTCGTCGTTTTTTCGAATCATTGTATACTTCTTGAAATTTTGAATACATGTGATATGCTAGCGCGTATTTATCATTCGCAAAATCTAAATTCAGATCTATGTATGGATATTTTTCTGAATTCAAATACACCTTCACATCAAAGAGGTCGCAATGATCAAAAATGCTAGCGTTTTTCTCTTTTTTATTACGTCGATCTGTTTGTAACGCGAATATAATATAACGCGGTTTTTCCAGCTGAGTCGTTGTTTTCACAGTCCAAATGTTGTGTTTCGTTGTTGGAATCGCTGGCTGTATGTGCATATCCCAAGTGCGAAAGGCGATCGGTATATCTTGACCATTTTCCACAATTTCCAGTAACTTTAATTTCAACTCATCAGAGACAGTTACGTGCGGAACCATCCATTAGATTTTGTGTATATGGAAAGTGACGTCATCCGTTGTTGAAACAATTGCGTCAAGATCCGTTCGTGCGCGAATCATAATCACTTGATGTTTTGCATTAATAATAACATTTCTATAATGGTTAGCGAAACCAAACATTCAATCCAGTGGTAGACAAAATTTAAAGTAACCTTTATCGGATACTTTGACTTTTTCATCTGGACCACACCATCCCGCGTTTTGTAATTGTTGACCTTGATTTATATTTAATGATAGATAATTCAGCAGTGTAGTTGTTGGACCAACGTATTTACATTGATCAATCTTCACATCGTTTAGTTCATATCCCATTTCTTCAAACAGGTAAGCCATTGAGTTATTGCTTAACTCAGCTGTAGCCGAAACCGTTCCATCACTCTTCAACAGCTGTCCTTCTATGTATAGATAACTTTTATGTGGTAATAAAGTTAAATTTTGATTCTGTATACAAATTTTAATCTCATCGTTGTTACCAAAAGTATTCAAAAACGGTGAATACGCATGCTCTTCTAGTTTCGAAATGCTCTCATCAAAATTAACAGCCGTGTTAATGTTCAAAATGTTATTCATTTTTCCTCTTCTTGTTCTTCTTCTTTTTCAAAATCAAGCCCAACTGTTGTAGATAATTTGCGTTTGCTAACGTTAATGGTCTCTTTCTTGTCAACGATCTACTCAGATTGGCGGTAAGTTGTAAACTGTTTGATTGTACGGGTTTCTCTTCGTTAAATACCAACATTTCTTATGCTGGTTTTAAGTGTAATTTAACCGTTACCGTTTCGCCTCGAAAATTAATCAAATCACCGTCCTGATCCACAATACGTAGCACGAGAGATGTTATCCGTTGCACGCTCACGGGCATATAGATGATTGTACTCGGCGACTCACTTATTTTATACCCAGCTTCAACTTGTATGGAAAATGAATATATATATATATATATATATATATATATATATATATATATATATATATAATGCGCTTGTATGTTGTTCAGGTAGCTGTTTGTTGTAATATTCGTCTCAATTTGTACCAGATTGACTTTCATAATATTTGTTGGCTTACCCGAATTATGATAGTGATACTTCTCCAGTTTTCGTTTATTAAAACCTAACAACGATCCAATACTTCGCTCTTTATCGAAATACATTGTCTCCGTACATTTTATTGAACTTTTCAATGTGTTGTTATTCGTGCGCAGTAAAAGTTATACATCACAATCAGAACTCTCCACTTCTGATAGCGAATACACACAAACACAATAATGGAAGGTACTAAAATAATACAGTGGAATACAAACGGTTTCTACAATAGATTAGAACATTTACAAATTTTAATAGACGAAACACAACCACAAATTATATGTTTACAGGAAACTCACATGAAACAAAACCAATATCCACAGTTAAAAAAATATAAAACATTTACAAAAAACAGAATAAATAGGATTCATGCAAGCGGTGGAGTGGCCATTTTTATAGAAGACAACCTATATGCCGAAGAAGTCAATATAAATACACAATTAGAAGCTGTTACAATCACAACTTACCTACCATGGAGGATTACTATCTGCAACGTATATATATACCACCAAATGAACACCTCGAACAGCAACACTTAGAAAACATTGAAAACCAGTTACCAAAACCATATTTGATTGTAGGAGACTTCAACAGTCATAATTGTATTTGGGGCTCAAACCGAACCGACAATCGTGGAAAAATAATAGAAAATTTCTTATTACAAAAAAATGCAATCATAGTCAATACAGACACACCTACTCATTACAATAGAACGCACAAAACATTCACCAACATAGATTTAACACTCGCCTCACTTACTATAGCACCGCATATCCACTGGCAAACATTAGAAAATCTGTACGATAGCGATCACTTCCCCATTATCATCAAAATAAATAAATCAAAAACCAACATTAATAATAACCCAATCTTAAAGTGGAAAATTAAAAACGCCAATTGGGTCGATTTTACAAAATACACAGAGACAGAAGAACCAATAAATCCGCTTAACTACGAATCAATAAATGCAGCAGTGGAAATATACTCAAAAAAAAAAAAAATAATAGAAGCCGCAAATGTAACAATTCCTACAACAAATGTTGTTAGAAAAAGAACCCCTGTACCATGGTGGAATGAAAAATGTCAGACAGCACTAAAACTTAGTCATCAAGCCTTTAATAGATATAAGGAAACAAGAACAGACGAGGACTATATTACCTATAAAAAACTAAGAGCACAATCAAAAAGAACTATAAAAGAAAGCAAAAAAAGTTCTTGGATAACATTCATTTCAAACATTAGTAAAAACACAACCGTACATGAAATGTGGAATAAAATAAAATCAATAAAAGAAACATCTAATAATTTCACTATACCAGGCATCAAAACACAAAATGGAATAGAAACCAACGCAAAAAATATAGCAGACACAATAGCACACATCTATGCAAACAATTACAGTAGTGAACAATACAATGATGAATTCCTACTAAACAAGTTGCAACAAGAAATACAAATAAATGAATTAATTGAACAAAATCAACTACATAATCAAGAGCCCTTAAACTCACCAATCACTCAACACGAATACGCAACGGCAACAAAAACAAATAAGAATAGCGCTTCAGGCCCAGACAATATTCCATACCCTTTTATTCAAAATCTATCCAAAAACTCCCAAAAAACTTTACTCAATATATACAATCATATTTGGACCCAAAATGTATTCCCTACAAACTGGAAAAAATCAACAATAGTGCCAATCCTAAAACCAGAAAAAGACCCAACAGATCCTCAAAGCTATAGACCAATATCATTAACTGACTGTATGTGCAAAATATTAGAAAAAATTGTAAACAAAAGACTAATGTGGAAACTAGAAGCTGAAGAATTATTAATGAAAAACCAATGTGGATTTAGAAAACAGCGAAGCACCACAGATCTATTAATTAAATTCGAAACAGAAATACAAGAAGCATTTTTAAATAAGGAACATTTAATAGCAGTATTTATTGATATAAAAAACGCATATAATAGAACTTGGAGATATCTAATATTAAAACAACTAATAGAGTGGAAAATAGGCGGAAATATGTTGAGTTTTATTCGTAACTTCTTAAGTGACAGATCTTTTCAAGTAAGAGTAAATAACACATACTCACAAGAACAAATAATGGAAACCGGAATTCCACAAGGATCTCCTCTTAGCTCCACACTATTTCTTATTGCCTTAAACTCTATCTATAAGGCCGTTATCGAACCTGTTCAAATAATGCTTTTTGCTGACGACTTAGTCATATATTACAGAAATAAAGATATAAACTTAGTCGAAAGATGTTTACAAAACACTTTGCATAGTCTAGAAAACTGGACTAAAAACACTGGCTACGAATTTTCATTAACAAAAACACACGCAGTACACTTTACTAAACTAAGGAAAAATTATACACCACCACCATTATTACTACATAATAAAACAATCATCTACAAAAATTCAACAAAATTCCTTGGAATATATTTCGACCAAAAATTAAGCTGGAAACCTCACCTAAACTACATAAAAAGAAAAACAGTAAAATCATTAAACCTCTTAAAAACCATTTCGAATCACAAGTGGGGCACAGATCGGGAAACATTACAAAAAGTGTATCAGACTACGATAAGACCACAAATAGAATACGGTGCAATTATATACGCTGCGGAACAAAAACACATAATTAGTAAACTAGAAACATTTCAAAATGCAGCACTGAGAATGATATTAGGAGCTCTCCGCACAACGCCTATAGAAAGTCTTCAAGTAGAAGCATCTACAACACCCTTAAATTTTAGATTTAAATATCTAACAACAAAATACGCTCTAAAAGTTAAAACCCTCCCTAAACATCCTTGTTTTAAGATTGTCAACTCCCAGAAACACCTAGAAATTTACCAACAACACCCTAACTACAAGAAGCCTTTCCATATTAGATTACATAACATATTACAGGAAATCTCATTCAAATTTCCATCCGTTCTAAAACAAAATCCAACCACTTTCCCCCCATGGAAAATATTTGAAATCAATGTAGATTCGAGATTAATGATCCATAAAAAAACGAAACAAACCCTATAACATTTCGAGCATTGTTTAAGGATATACTAGATGAATACAAAGAATATGAAAAAATCTACACAGACGCAAGCAAGAAAGATCGACAAGTAGCCTATGCCATTGTTCAGAACGATGAGATAACGCAACATAAACTGCTAGACATTAGCTCCATATACACTGCCGAATTCACCGCCATACAACAAGCATTAAAAAACATAGAACAAAAGCCACACAACAAATACCTTATAATAACAGACTCCCTGAGCTAAATCGCATCCATAAATAAACCTTCACCCACTAACCAATTAATAACTAAACTGTTACACCTATACGACAAATTGCAAACACGAGGAAAGCAAATTACCTTTCTTTGGGTACCATCACATGTTAGTATACCAGGTAATGAACACGCGGATCTAGCAGCGAAAAGTATGATTGAAAATATGAGTCCACCAATTAATATACAACTACCATGCAAAGACATAATTAATGAAACAAAACGTAAATTTGAAGACCTTTGGCAACAAAAGTGGAACGCCTCCAACCAAAAATTAAAGATAGTGAAACAGTCGACTAATCCCTGGATATTCTACCAATCTTACGACAGAGAAATTGACACTAAATAAACAAGATTAAGGCTGGGTCATACACAATTAACACATTCACACCTGTTAACAAAAGAACCTCCGCCACAATGTATAATATGTAACACAACACTGTCTGTTCAGCATATAATGGTAGAATGCCCTACCCACCAGCAATTAAGAAGAGAGCTCGGGATTGCCAACAATCTATCCAGCTGCTTAAATCCGGAACAAGATCAAAACAATCTGATTAAATACCTTCAAAAAATAAATTTATTTAATAAATTATAAAAAATAAAACAAAAAAAAGGGGAAAAATAAAAATAGTAAACAAACAACAATGTAAAAATTCACACCTATTAATCCAAGGAAAACACTACTGGTTATAACACCTAATTAACTATTTATTTACTTTATAGATATACACAAAAATATTATTGTTACAAAAATATTATTATCGAGCGCTGTTATGTAATTATACTATTTAATCATACTAGTAGTAACTAATTGTATTAACATTAAATGTATTAGTACAGATGCTAATGACCTTTAGATGTCGATGCATCGATAAAAATTTAAATAAAAAAAAAAAGTTGAGCATTAGCACTTGCCTTACCACTTCTTGTTAGCATATCATCTATATAAGCTTCCAAATCTTCTAAGTCATAATTACCAACAGGTATCTCGATGATGTGTAGATTCTCATCGTTATCACCAAAATGAAACAAATTATTTGTTTCATTTACAACTGGTACAGAATTATACGTCTCGAAATTCACCAGTCCGCAAACGTAATCACCAGGTAATTCGATAGGTGGAAAATAATCTGCAGTTAATACTGATGAGTCTCCACTTAAGGTTAATGCGAACGACATGATGTTTAAGATATAAAGAAAACTAGGTTATACATTACAATCATATTTATTTATGCAAAATTGTTTTTGTTACATAAAAATTCCAAACAAAGATGTCCACACTTAAACTCATTATAATTTTGATAAACATTATAGTTATATTTTAGTTTGTTTCCATGAAAATATTTCACAACTTCAGTAGGTGGTGGTAAATTTCCATAACTATCAAAATATTCCACATTCTTGCCGTTTTTTGCGTATGCTACCCAATGACTTCCAGGTCCAAATGAACTATCTAAATTAACAACACCACACTCATTTCTCCATGGTCGCTTTGGCAATTCATCTCTCATAAATACACCACGGAAATTTGGTAAATGTGTGTTTCCAAACCGATAGATGTCGCGATCAGTTAACGGTCTATTGGGTAGCTTGCTTAGTGGTTTTTTGATTCGATGAAAAGTCCCCATCCTCTTCTGTACGGTTTCAAATAAAGTCCAATACCAGATTTTGATCCAAGAGCGATCGCTTCCATCATCTTGTTATGTCTTTGATTTTCATCTAACTGTTTCTGTGCTGTTTTGTAAGTATTAATTGCTTTCGCAACACCAGCAGCGCCAACAGCAAGCGATCCAACAGCGGATAAACCAGCAAAAAGTGGAACTAGAAACGGTAAAATTCCACCAGTTTTTGGAAATGAAATAATCCTAGGTGATGTAAACTGATTCTTGTTTTTCTTGAAAATATTATTAGCGGCTTTCAGTGCAATTTTGATTGAATCTTTAATAGTTTTTGGCTAGTTTTTCTTCAGTATACTTCTTATGTTACAAATTCCCGCACCCAATATTATTTTCTTTCCTTTTCTAATTATTTTTTTCTTTTTCGAATGACCCATTCCCAATTTCACTTTAGATTTCATCGCGTTTGTTACAGCCCAAGCAGCTGCTCGTTCACCAAAATTTGCGTCTGATGATTTGACTCGTTCCCGCCCTTTATTAGCCAAAATTAAATCGGCTTTGTGTCGATCTTTTATGTCTTTAAATTGTGAATAGGCAATATACTAGGTAGGAGATACGTAGGTAGGAGATAGGTAGGAGTAGATAGGATACCGGGATCACCACCCAACAACCGTTCTCGTAGTTTAGTTCCAGGTCCACAAATTGGTAGCCAGGTAAATGTAACTCAAATGGTAGCTTATTTATTGCAGAATTTATTAGACCGCGACCAGTTGTTTTCACACCGCTTGTCCTTTTACAACTGACGGCTCGTTGTTTTCGCACAGACATTTTAAGTAAAACTGAAATTAGAAAATGAATGTTAAGCTATATATAGATAATATAAATATATTTGAAATCTAAATTAACTGATTAGTATGAAAAATAACTTAATTCAATTAACACCAACGATGTCTTCTTCTTCATTCGTTAAACAGCAAGAAAAATTACCGGTAAACAATTTTGAATTTTCATCGGACGATAGTAACAATAACTTTAAGAAAAACGGTCCGTTATTACCAAAGAATATTAGAGCAATTATTTGTGGCCCAAGTGGATGTGGTAAGACGTCGTTACTTATTTCACTCATACAACACCCCAATGGATTAACATTTGAAAACATATACATCTACTCCAAGTCACTACACCAACCGAAATATAAATATCTAAAACAAATCACCGAAGCTGTTAAAGATTTGGGTTATTTTACATTCTCCAATAATGATGACGTCATACCACCAAGCAATGCTTTACCATATTCGTTGATAATATTTGATGATGTATCTGCGCGGGAAAAGAAAGCCGTAATAGAAGAATATTTTTGCCACTCACGGCACTACAACGATGATTGTTTTTACTTAACACAAACGTATACAGCAGCGCCGAAGCATCATGTACGGGACAATACTAATTTTATTGCCGTCTTCAAACAAGATGACCTTAATCTCAGGCATATTTTCGACGACCATGTCAATTCCGACATGTCATTCGTACAATTCAAAGAATTGTGTCAAGAATGTTGGCGCGATAAATATGGATTCTTAACTATCTGTAAAGAAGTTGATATTCACAACGGAAGATACCGAAACAAATTTGACAGCTTCTGGAAAGGGTCAAAATTACAATAAAAACAGCTCTGAACTGGTTTGTTAAACTGAACAGGGCTGTTTAACTTAACAGGTTTGTTTTAAATAACTGCTCTGTTTAATTGGGTTAAAATTACAATGAAAACAGCTTTTAACCGTTTTTTTTTTTTTTAAACCAAACAGGGTTGTTTAACTCAACAGGTCTGTTTAGCTCATCAGATCCGTTTAATTCAGTAGAGCTGTTTAGCTGTTTTATATATATAGTGGATAATAAAATACGCTCTCAGTTTTTGACAAGCTGTTGCATAGGACAGTCACTAAAATGGATAAAAAAGAAAATTTTTAAGAAAAATATTATAAAAGCAACAAATAATATACGAAAAAAATTCAATGCCTTACGATCTGGGAAGATTGAATCGAATATGCTGTTGCAAAGTACACTAGAACCAGTAACCACATCTCTTAAAGAAATAGTAACAAAGTTAAGCGATGAGAAGAAACAACGATTCAAAGTGGAAACAAAAGAAGAGCAGACACAAATAATGGACCCGTTTACGACTAAAAATAAATCACGAGCTGAAAACTTTTTTTACCAACAATGCAGGAAGAGGAACACCAAGATATCTTAACACAGGATTTTCCGGAAGATGCTTTTCAATCGTATCCAGAAGATGTTTTTGAATCGTACCCAAAAGTACGGCAAAGACAACAACAAAATGTACTTGTAACGCCAAAGTTAGCCAAATCAGCACAGAGTACTGCTCGTGCCCTGAGGATAACACCTAAAGACAAAGAATATTTTTTTAAAACTTTTGAACCATTACCAAGAAAATATATAGAGATATATATTGAACAGAATGGCAAAATAGATTCGGGTTTTGGACCGTACAGAAAAGGTGAACAACTGATGTTGGGGAATTTGCCGTTTGAAATAGACGGCAATGATATTGTGATTGGTGATATTAGGTATATGGGGACACCTGGTTTATACGAGTTAATTTTCATGAAGGAACCGACAAAAGGACTATATACAGAAGCAGATCTGAATCAATATAAATTAATTTTGAAGCAAACGAATGCTCACAGACGATATTATGATCCAAACGAGCAAATTCAAGGTACTAAAAGTGATAAATACCAAAACATTGTTAGTCGATTGTTTCCAATTAGTTCCACTAAAAAAGCAATACCCAGAAGAATATATGACACAAGAAGTCGTGTTGGAAGTGCTTCAAATTTCAGTAGCGTCGGTGGTACACCAAGATCTGGACATGGTTTGATACAGTTGAACAATTTGAAAAAGGACTCTATATACTGGGACAACCCGAATGAACTAGTCAGTCGATTACGGCTACTAGTGGCATCGAAACAAGCTGGACACTGCACACGATAACGAAATAGTTTCTATCATCGAAGAACTGAGAGAGGCAGATATTATTCAGTAATTATGGATAAATTTGGCCGTACACGTAACAGAAAGATAACTATAGATAAATACGGTCGAGTGCATGACAAAAGTATTAAAAAGGAACTTCCTAAACAAATTGGATTGAAGTTGACACGTATGGGAAACTATGATATTGGGCACAGACAACTGATAAATGTAAGGGATCCGGCCGATGATTAAGATGTGGTAAATTTAAAATTTTTAAAAAGGTTTGTAGAAGAACAGTTAGCTGCAGCAACAAAAAAGCTGGCCGATTCATTTATAACTCAAACGCAAGAAGCAATAAAAGTATTAGATCAACGACTGTCAAAGGTGGAACGAGGGTTTGGCGAAATCTTAAAGTTTTATGAAGAGACTAATCAAGAACTTGTTAAACTAACCAAAATAAAAAGTAAAAATGAGCAAATGGCAAGTGGTACGTGAACTACACAAACCAGCGCGAAAGAATTTTCCAAGGAGACATGTAATTGTGAAAGGAATTGATGATCTTTGGCAATGTGATTTAATTGAAATGGGCACTTATGCTTCGGTGAACAAAAAATACGCTTCCCTGTTAAGTATAATTGACGTATTTTCTAAGTATGCTTGGTGTGTTCCTGTTAAAAGTAAAACTGGAAAAGAGATGACAGCCGCATTTGAATCGGCTCTTAAGCAAGGACGTGTCCCCCGAAACTTGAATTCTGACGACGGCTCAGAATTTAAAAATAAGCTGTTTAAAACACTCATGAACAAGTACAACATCAACCACTATTCGATATTTTCCACGAAAAAAGCATCAGTAGTGGAGAGATTTAACAGTACGCTAAAAACTGAAATGTGGAAGATGTTTAGTCACAACGGATCGTATCGCTGGATTGATATGTTGAGCAAATTTATAGATGACTACAATTCACGTAAGCATAGAACAATCAAAATGCGACCACGTGATGTAACACCAAGTAAGGAGGATAAACTGCTTTCAACCGTTTACAGTTATGTAAAAATTCCAAATAAATCAAAATATAAAGTCGGCGATATTGTTCGTATTAGCAAGTATAAATCCCAATTTGACAAAGGATATCTACCATCGTGGTCAACTGAACTTTTTAAAATAATTAAGGTACAATTAATAGGCTATTGACTATGTAGTTGAATAAGGAACTAATTCGTAACAGGTGTTTTATTGTTTCATATGTTCAATTGTACCCCAAAGATGATAAATTCACAAAGTGCTATTAAATTTAGGCGTGCGTTTTTACGAACGGCGTTAACTTATCGACGCTTACGTTTTTTTAACTATAACTCAAAAACTATGCATTTGTCGTAAATACGCATGATATGATTTTTTGTAGAGAATTAAATTTCCTATCGAAATGGCACTTTATGAACTCAAAAAACTTTTTTCTCAACAAAATAAGTCAAAAAAACTATTTAAAGAAAAACTCAAATTTTTCAATTTTTTTTTTTTTAAATTTCTGAGTAGTACTTTTTTCTGAGTGAATTTAGGTATAGGGATTGGTTCACAATAAAGAAAGCTGATGTAATTCCCGTCAGAATGGTGACAGATAAAACTATTTTCGATAACAACCGGCTGAGATACAGTCGTTCAAAGTTACCTACTTTTTTACAATTTTATTACTTTTGACTTTTATACCATGTTATTTGTAATTTTTACACGCAAAAATTATTTTTATTGAGTACAAAAATTATTTCTGCTTTATCAGAGGTAACGATAAAATTATTTGCTAAAAATTTTGATATTCATATGATCTTAGGTATAAAAAGAAACTTTAATATTGTACTAAATTACAGTTCTATTTTTTAAAAAAAATTAAATGTACCTATTATATTTATCCCATAATGTTTTCAAATTCAATATCAATATCTTCATCAACATCGTTTCGGACATCTCCTTCTGTAATTTCTGGAATATCCGCATTTTCACAATTTTCTGGAACATCCGCATTTTCGCAAATAAATTCTTTGCAGCTAATTCCTAATTTTCTACAGCTGCAATTTCCGTGACAACCTTTTATACACCCGCAAGCTATTTGTTCCAGTAAATTCTGCAGTGCAGGAGGTTTTGTTGTTTTAATTGGCACTAATCCATTTTTAGATTTTTTCCAACCCCACTCAAATGGATTTTAAATATTTCCTTCCCACTGTTGAATTTGGTGGTACGTTCTTAAACCGTGATATTTAGTAGCATCAGAAGTTAATGGGAAATTGGTTAGAGAAAATTTTGTGCTTTTTGATAATTTTTGAAAAAGTTGTAACCGAGAACTACCTAAACTGTTGGCCTTAATGCCATAAAGAGAAATTACGATTTAATTCTATTACGTAAATTGCGGCTGTAGAAAATTATAGGAATTAGCTGCTCAATGTTCTGCAAAGAATGTATGGGCCTAAATTGTGAAAATGCGGATGTTCCAGAAATGACAGAAGAGGATGTCCAAAACGATGTTGATGAAGATATTGATATTGAATTTGAAAACATTATGAGAGAAATATAATAAGTACACGTAAATTTTAAAAAAAATTAGAACTATAATTAGTACAATATTAAAGTTTTTTTTTATACCTAAGATCATATGAATATCAAAATTTTATCGTTACCACTTTTATCGTTACCTCTGGTAAAGCAGAAATAATGTTTGTACTCAATAAAAATAATTTTTTTGTGTTAAAATTACAAATAATATGGTATAAAAGTCAAAAGAAATAAAATTGTAAAAAAGTAGGTAAATTTGAACGACTGTATCTCAGCCGGTTTTTATCGAAAATATTTTGATCGGCCACCATTCTGACGGGAATTATATCAGCTTTCTTTTTTGTGAACCAATCCCTATACCAAAATTCACTCAGAAAAAAGTTCTACTCAAAAATTTTAAAAAAAAAGAAAAATTGAAAAATTTGAGCTTTTTTTTTAAATAATTTTTTTGACTTATTTTGTTGAGAAAAAAGCTTTTTGAGTTCATAAAGTGCCATTTCGATAGGAAATTTAATTCTTTACAGAAAATCATATTATGTGTATTTACGACAAATGCATAGTTTTTGAGTTATAGTTAAAAAACGCAAGCGTCGATAAGTTTACGCCGTTCGTAAAAACGCACGCCTAAATTTAATAGCACTTTGTGAATTTATCATCTTTGGGGTACAACTGAACATATGAAACAATAAAACACCTGTTACAAATTAGTTCCTTTTCCCCGTTTTTTTGTACATAGTCAATAGCCTATAACTAACCCGGTTACATACCTATTGGAGGATTATCAAGGTAATCCAATACAGGGTGGTTTCTATAACGAAGAACTCCAGAAAGTGAAGTGTCCGGATGTGTATTTAGTGGAAAAAGTGTTAAAAAGACTAAGGACAAGGCATACGCGAAATGGCTTGGATTTTCGGACGCAGCGAACACATGGATAAATTTGAAAGATATAATATAGATATGACGAAAATACAATCGCATCAAATATGTTTCAACTCTGAAGAGTGGCTAAGAAGAAAAAGAGGAGAACCACTTATTTAAATGTTTATAAAAATAATGTTACAAGAAAATTTTTATATAAAACAATTTTATTATTTTAAATATATAAATACATTTTTACTCAATTTGTATTTGGTTATTAATAAAAATTATTTAAATGGCAATAATGTTTGTTGTTATTTCTATTACCTTTTTTATATTATCTTAATAAAGTATTTGCAAAAATTTGCAAACTCGAGAGTTTATACTGTACTATGTATGAGAATTAAAATTTTATTAAATAGTATTTATAAGAATTTTAATGTATACATAATTTGTATTTATTGTAGTACAAGTTCAATCAATCAACAAAAACCGGTAATTTTATATACATACAAAAATTCATAAATTTTAATAGTTCAGTAGGTGCTAAACATAAAATACAACTTATATGATTAATTATGTATAACAAATATTCACTAATGTATTACAAAATTAGTCTCATTTGTGTTTTTTATATCCGTAAGGCACCGAATCAAAATTCTCTATTTGTCGACGTTTATTAAAAGTTGGTTTAAACGTTTTCGTCTCTGTTTTCGTTATAATAGTATGATCTTCGGTACGCCTAATATTTCTTGAAACTATTGTAACCGGGGGTGCGTCTTGGAGAATCATCTGTTTCAACGTATCGAAATTGGCTAATTTACCGGACTTATAATTCAACGTAATTCCTTTAATCTTACATATGGGTGGTTTAACTTTGTTTTCTTTCATTGAATAAACTGTGTAACTGTACATTTTAGGGCCACCGGAAACAAATTCTGTTATGTAACTACCAATTCCAAACGAACAAAGTTCATCTGTCATTTGCCCTAAAAATGACCCTGTAACTACATCAAATTCCCCCTCTCTTGATATGTAAATTACGGAATCGGTATCGAACTACAAAGCCCGGTCCTGCAGTTTTTCGAGGTAGCTATACATTTTAAGACGGGCTTGTGTTGTTACATAGGCAGCAATAACGCAATTTACAGTAGAAAGTAAATCAGCTGCCTCGTCTTTACGCTCTCAATTAGTAATAATTACGTCTTCATTTACTTCCTGTATATAATTAACATCGATGCTCGGGTTGGTGAGTAAATGGTACAAGTTCTTGGGCTCTGGAATAATGCTTGTTTTTGGCTGATTTTCTCGTTGTCCAAATTTTCCCCAAAAACTATTCAGCATCAGTTTGGCGAGTGATCGTAGATCGGGATTCTTCGAAATTTTAGTTGGTTCTAATCGGACCCCTTCGTTTTCAAAGTATTCCTCTACATATCGAGCTCGTTCTTCTTCTGTAGTACAATTTACTGGCCATCCGGATGCATCTTGTTTCATTTTTAAGAATTTATTCATAATCTGAGCAAATAAACCGCCAGTTTCTGTTTAATTATTATACTGTGTAACATCATACTGTTAAATTTCATAAATTTCGATCAGTTGATAACCTAATTCGATGGCTTTCTGAACCTCATCTACTATCCATGTTCCAGTGAGTGATCGCTTTTCGTCAGTGTGTGTACATTCTTCTTGATTACACTCTGCCCCGCACGTTCGACATAACACAAACATTAGTTTATTATTTTGTTTTGCAGGTAGTACAGAATGGTACAAATCTTCCAGCGATAAAATTTTACATTTGATCACTCCATTTAAACTGTTAAAGTTATTATTTTTAATAAACTGCTTGCATTCATCACCACCATAAATTTTCGGGTGGCCGATAGGGAACTTTCCATATTTACAGACCCACGGATATAAAGAGCAAACATCAACGTACTTAACTTTTTCACCATTTTTTATTTTATAGTATAATTTGGTACATCCTGTACGACCACCATAAAAACAATCTCGTGGATTTAAAGGTACGTGTTTCATTAGTGGATGTTCTTCCAAATATTTTAAATTAGTCCGGGTTTTTAACACTTTTCGAAATTCACATTCCCACATCTCCACAACTTCAAAAGCTAGTTGTTACATTTTTCTTGTTTTTGTTTTTGTTCGTTCCAATCTGCTATTCAGTGTATCATCCGGTGATTCATGAAGTGGTTTGTTACGACGTGTTGGTTGACAAGTATCGTGACCATGATAATAACAACCGTGGAATTCAAAAACTTGATTTGTTTCTTCGCAATAACCGTCTACTTTAAAATTTGTTCCAGGCAGAATCACCTCTCACTGTCTACCGGCATGCTTAATCAAAATGCCTCGCTCGTTTTCTTCATGTATTAGCCACTGCAATGCAATTTTCGATTGATTATCTGCTAAAAGGTAGCCGCCTCGCGGTATTATGCCGATTGTATTAGGTTGTAAAAATTTTCGACGAAACACCAAATTGCAAGCAGATGCTATTTTTATTGCCTCCGTAAAAGGGCAAACATTGCACTCTTCTAAAAATGATTTTCTAAATTTTAAACAAGCCTTCTTTAATATGTCAACGTCACTTTTACAATACTCTACAATTTCCTTTTGCATATCGAATATAAACCCGCTTTCCTTTCTTTCGTTATACCATTTTAAAAATTTCTTCCGTTCGTCATCTTCCTCAGAATTATCCGTACCTTAATAGGCATGGGGACACCTGGCGATGGGAATTTTGTACGCAAATGAGCTAATTAATTATTCAAATTTTTGGCAATTGGCCCGGGCCAAATTTTGGGGGTTTTTGACCTTTAATTTTGGTTTTGACCGATTTTGGTGGTTTTTCAAGTTTTGGAAGTTGGCCCGTTGACCTAGAGGTCATTGACCTTTATTTTGGCAATTTTTACAATTGGCCCTATGGACCGCAATTTTGGTATTTTTTGACTTTGTAATTTTGGTGGTTATTCAAATTTTTGGAAATGACCCACCCACGCCTAATTTGGATGATTACATCATCATCATTTTCAAATTTTGCTGATATATGATCCGACGACGATTGAATTTTTTATGTGTCGTGTAAATTGCCTATATTTTTCAGTAATGGACTCAGCAATAAAATGCTGTCAGTTGATGGACTCGATCTCGGGTCTTTTTGCTTACGACGCGGTGATGTTAATCGTTGCTCTACGGCACGTGTTAACAATGTATGCATTAAATGTGGTAGGTATTCTACATACGAGCGCATGATAGTTGGTTGATCATGTGATATGTGAGTGTACTGATAGAAAATTTTCCAACTAATTATAAATTCATATATGCATGAATGATTAATGTTGTTTTCTTACTTCTAAGAAAAATTTCCATGGTCATATGTAGAAAAAATTTTTCGATAATAATATAATTATGTATGTTGTTCATAATTAAAAATTGTTTTTTATTTTATATTGTTTGTAAATAAATATTTTGAAAAAAATATATATTTTTTATTTGTTGATGTATACCCCTATTCCCTAAAAATAAAAACACACTTATTTTTTTTAAAATTATTTTTATTAAAATTATAACAATAGTGACAGTACATAGATGTAACGTTTTTCAATGCACAATATTCAGTTACATATTATAACAATACACAATGTTTTGTAATGCACAATGTCCAGATAAATGACTTCCACACCGGGAGCTGTTGTAAGTTGTCACCATGGTCTGTAGCTTTGGACAGTTTAGCACTTCTTCAAGATTGATGATGCACACTGATGGTAGTAGTTGATTAAAACATTTAACTTTCGACCCTTGACATAGATGATTCTAGTTGAATGCAAAGAATCCATTAAAATATATTGCAATTGATCGTAGTCAATGTGACCATCCATCCAGGAAAATCCGTGATGGTGTTTTCGTAACCATCGAGCGGTTTGTTGATCTTTTACACTCAAACAACAGAACGGAAATGGTGGCTTAAAAGTATAATGTTGTAGTGCGTAGTCGTCATTGTAATAATTTTTACGAGAATGCGATCATTTCCTAAAGGATTTACCATGCAGTGCATCTAAGGATTTTGTTTTTTACTATCTTCACCGTCGTCACTAGATGACGAATCCTTTAAATTTATTTTTCTTTTTCTTAAATTCACAGCACTTGGTCCAGGTATTGAATCATCTCCCTTATCATCTGCATCGTCTACGCGGTTTAATTGGTTGCCTGTTTCCCTGGGTAGTTTCATGGGAGTCCCCTTCGCCATTGAGCCTACTAATAGTATCCTCAATATTTTTTTGCGTCGCCATTGGAAATTTTAATTTAATAATTTTTGACTGTAATTTGTATGCCCAAAGTACACGATGAAAAATTATGAATTCTCCGTTAACAAGATCTCTTAAAATTACTTGATAATTGTTGTAAATATTACATAATATTAAATTTTCTTCACCTCTATGTATATATTCTTCAAATTCTTCTATTGAAGTTATATGTTTAAGAACCTCTTCAACCCAAGATGATGTTTTAGTAAACGTGGTGAATATTCTTGAATCCATACTAAATAAATAAAGAAAAATTATGGATTCTCCATTGATGGAACCCTTTTTAACAATTAAAAACATTTTATTAACAATTCCTACATATACAATTACTATATCAAAAATTATGTATGCTGATTATTGAAATTTTCTTTTAATATTTTGTACACAGCCAAATAATCCTGTAAGTTCACTGATGGCCTTGGATCGACGTATGGTCTGCTATCCCAACCAACCAGGGCTGTTCCATTGGCAGTACCTTTTTCAATATTCTGTAAAATCCACTTTAACAGTTGACCGTCTTCTTCGTTATACCTTGGATCGTAGCCAAATGGAGGAAGATCGTATTCTTTCACAATTTTCAATATAAAATTCAAGAGTTCCGGTCGAACATATTTTATTGCTGTTCGCAACCACAGTGTAAGATAGTGTGTCATCATGTCAGATCCATCTAAACGGTCTTCTTCAGATTGAGTAAAAGTATAATTGAACAACAAATCAAAAATTTCCGTAGATGTGTTCCTTTCAATAGCCATTGTTATTTTTCCAGGATGAAAAATTTTAATATCTCTTGTTGCAATGGATTGAATCATCTCCATATTGCGTTTTTGAATAGCTTCATCCAGCATCTTATTCAACATTCGATGTTTTACTATCATGTTCTCTTTAATTTTTTTACTCATTGTTATCTCCACCACCAACACTGTTGTGTTGTCCATAAATGAATAAAAACTGTTCCATTTTTAAAAATTTTCAAATTTATATGCTCTTGCTATTATTTTATAATGGTGTTGGGATTTTGTAATAAAAACAAGAGTTTTCTCATATTCAATGTCGATCAGGTTTTTATTTAATATCTTCTATACGGTTTAAGATACAATCCTTCGCCAGCAATGCTATTTTCAGCATCAAATTCGTCTTCAAAGTCAATAAATTTTTCTGTGTTGGTCTTTAGTTTGAAACCCAACTGACCAAGAAAATTTTTGTTTTCTATGTTAATGGTGTTCGCTTCCTTTCCAATTTAGTAGGAAGCTGTAAATTGTTTGCTTTCTGATCGGTAAATACCAGCATGTTTTGCCAAAATTAATTATAAAATACCGTATGACCAGATAATGTTTTCACTGCAGTTATCTTTGCGCAACTGACCATTAATTGTTTCTATATGGGTATTTAAAATTTTAACGAATTCTGTATGGTTTGAGATACAGGCTTTCGCCAACAATGCTACCTTCGTCATCAGATTCATTAGTGACGGTAATATTACTTTCATTGTCGTCGTCATCATCGTAATCAGTTATTATTTTTTGCTAAAACTGGTTCAATGATATCAAATTTTTCCAGTTCACGAATAATTGATGTTATTTGCTGTCCAATATTCGTTTTCTTTAGTTTATTAAGGTTTTGCTTTAGCTCGTTACGTTGTTTCTCATTTTCCACATAATAAGCAAAATTAGTATTCTTAATATCGCTTCCAACCATTAAATTGCGGATTATTCCAAATATTTGATCTCCCATTTGTGTGGTAGTCATTAAAGTTTTTAATTCATCTACTAAAGTGTTCAGGTTACGCCAATATTTTCTTGTAACATAATGTTCATTGTCGAAGTTACTATACTTCATATGTTTGGCTTTCACGTCTTCAGTTATCAAATTGGGTGTTAAAGGTCGTTTTTGTTCTATCCTTCTATCTTCTCTATTCTTTTCTTCTTTTTCTCCTTCTCCTTCTTTTTCACTAACATTTTTTAATTCCTTGATTATTAATAGATCTAGTGCTGTTTGTAAAAGTCCAGTTAAGTTTGGTGTTCCAGTGTAATTATTGAATGTTGATAAATCTTCTGGTTTATTTTCACCAGTCAAATTATTTTTCCCAACTTTAGATTGTACCATGTTATGTGAATTTTTTAAAGTGTTAAATTTATTTTTTATTGCTTCTGTTACAGCCACCATGCTCTGATCAAAAGGATTCAAGCTCCGATTCATTTCCTCTACGTGTTTAGTTTGAAACACTGGTGACATCCTTTCTTCTTTTTCTGTGCTATTTCTTGGAAAGCTATAGTCATTTCCGCCATCACTACTTTCATAATTAGATTTTTAGGATTCTTGTTGTGCTAAAAATCGTCTGTTTTCATCATCGCTTATGTAGGTGACATTGTTTGCCTGCTGATCAGTAGCATTTTCAAACTGATTGCCCATGCTCACGTTATTGTATGATGAAAATTTCCGCATATTTGAAGGTTTGTGTACTGTTCTAATGTGGCGTAATAGAGAATCTTTCCGTTTAAAGTTTCTACCGCATCGTACACACTTAATCATTTTGACAGATGTAAGTGGTTCAGCTGATACCACCAGACTAGTTAGCTTACATATCGGTAAGGACTTACATAGACTAAGACACTCACCACCACCGCCACCTTCGAAACCACCGTCGCAGCCGCCGCCACCGCCACCGCCGCTACCATCACCACCACCACCACCGCAGTAGAAACTCGATTCATACGCTTTTCATTCACCCTTTTTTGTTCTTAAATTGTTTAAGTAATTGATATATATCCATTAAAATATTCCGTTCAGGACATTAAATATTAAAAAAAGATAGATTAAATGTACCACTGCGTACTAACATCCCTGTGAATTCATGAAATTCATAAAATTTATCTTTTTTGAAAAAGTATAGATAACCATTATTATATTTGACGTGTATTATATCTAAACAGTGACTATTGATAAGGTGTATTATATCTAAACACTGATTGTTTATTAGGAGGTATACCGGGGAAAAGATCTAATGTAAATTCTTATTTAATTATTGCAAAATCACACTCGTTAATTTCGGAATAGCATAAATTTTCATGAAAAATATACGTTTTTCCAGTGTACGTATTTACTATTCCATTTATTATAACAAAATTTGAAAAACCATTAAAAACAGAAGATATATTTTTAGGATATCCATCCATTAAGCGCATATTTAGATATGTAATCATATATACAATATTATTTGCTAGAATAACTATTTCACCACTAGGTCTTCTATATGTTATGGATATCTTAGTTACATTTACTGGTAAAAATCGTAGGAAATCGGTTAATAATATCGGCCTTAATATCCTATTACTATCGCTCATATCGATAGTCCATATCAATTTTAAATAAAATATATACATTTTTCGGTCAATAATAAGAAAAGTGTTTAAATATTTCAAATCACACAAAACAGGTAGTTTTTTAGGGATCTTAGGAATTGTTGATAACGTAGTAGTAGGTGTACTAGAAGCAGATATTGGTGTTGATGGTAGTGGAACAAATAATGTTTTCTTCTTCTTTGGTCCGTACAAATTTTGAATTTCAATAACATCATCGACAGATAATTGTCGACTTGAGTTTGATCTGTAGAACGCGTACATAATAGACTCATTATTAGGTGAGTGACGTAATCCAAGTACGTGACCGATCTTTGGTGAAGTAATATCGAAAACATATTAATTTTGTCCGGTTCCCTGACTTGTCTTTTAGTCCATGGTTCGTCACTATCCATATGTATTTCAACTGTCCGATTTCCGCGATGAAAAAATGCATGTGCTAGCACACCTCCTGGGCCATCAAAACTATCGTTACATATTTTCCGCTGTTTATGATATGTATGCCAAAACCGTTTGTTAGATATTAGAATATCTGGCTAATTTTCGTCATGTTCGAATATAAATCCACTCTGATCTTCCCACATTTGAAAGGCTGCTTTAGTTATCTGTAAAATCGAATCGTTTGCATATACATAATGCCATTTTATGTGTGTTTTATTCCATCTCTCTGTTTGGTAAATATTCAAGTCGTCGTCGCTGTTGACATGATCAGATACACTACATCTGGGTGAATTAATTAATTGTAATGTTTGAGCGTCGATAAAGCCGGAAACCGGTAACTTGTAAAACTCCTGAAATAGTGATAATGTTGTTGAAAACGTATCTTCCAAAGTTGCAGTGTCGTTCGTTAGATATCCATAGTGTTTTAGGTAATTTATAATATATCCTTTACGACTGGCTTCAGCATAATATACTAAAAATAAGACAATAAAGAACAATTTTTCAATATTTTCATGATTAAATTTAACAGAAATGAATCGTTCAATGCTTTACCATTGACTAATTAAATAATACCAAAAACCACGTATTTCATAAAGGATATATTTCAATAAAATAAATCTATTTTTCGGAAAAATTTATTAACAAGTAATACAAAAACACAGTTATAGATAATTTTTATTATTATTATGTGGAAGCTGTGTCCATTTTAGGGTTCATTTCCGTTGTTGGGTTCGCTTCCATTTTTGTATCTATTGTTGAATTCGTACTTATTATTGCGTTTACTTTCATTGCTGTGGTTGATACTTGCATCTTCAATGTTGTGAATGCCACGCATATGTTGTTTATAATTAAATCGTCTATTAAATACCTTGCCGCATAAATTGCACTTTAAAACAACGCAGTTTAAAAATTTTAAAATTAGGTGTAAATTAAACATTAAAATCAAAATTAATTATTGCTTGGACGCACACACATTAAATAAAAAACAATATCATATACGTGCATATTCTTTTTAAGAAACAGTTTTATACGTTATAAATTTATTATTAATAAAAAAAGTATGTATTTTACATGAATTTATATAATTAAGTAGATAATTTTTGTACATGTGTTATTTATAAACAACATTAATTTATACTAATATAATATATAAATATATCTATTGCAATGGGTCTATCTAAAACCGAAAACCATGGCAAGTGGTCTACGAGACAAAAAAGTTTGGGAACCACTGATGTAAACGTTCAACAATTATTCTAACAATAAATATTGAGATAGACAGTTTAAAATAAATTCAGTTAACAATTTATAATTGATAGAATTGAAATTTTGTTCCAATGTTTTGGAATGTCCTAGATAATTTTTACAAAATTACCAGAAAAAGAAAAATGACGCGTGCGAATCTTTGACGACTGTGGAAAAAATTTGATCAACAGAAGTCGCAATGTGTGGCACTAAATCTTTCTTTAATCGGAATTGCTTCCTGAAAATATGCATTTTGTTAAGATATTTTTGGTCCAAGTATTTCAATTAACTTTTCGAAATCTGATATAACAATCTTATAAAATTTTCAAAAAATCCAGAATTTTCACAAATTTAAATCGATTTTATGTTTTTTGAATTATTAAATAGTAAAATAAACTAAAACCACTTTCCTTTTAAAATAATTTAATTTACACCACAAATTATTTACAAGTACATAATTCGACGCCTTTTCGAGATTTAATATAAAATAAAAATTTCTTATAAATAACTAACATTATTTGAATGTTCAAAATAATTATATTTGATTGACCGAAAATATTATTAAATAAATAATTAAAACCCAAATTAATAATAACTAACACTAGAAAATAATTTTTAGGGCTCCGAAGCATTACTTCGGACCCCTATTAGTTTTCTTGTGTGACCATTATGACAAGAGAAGGGGAAAAAATATTATTATTATTATTTCTATCTAACATTATTTACTTGGCATGTTTCGCAATCGCAGTTGTTATGTCGGTATGTAAATGTCGGTAAATGGCATGTTTGAAAATCGCACGTTATGTCCGTAAGTAATTATCATAGATGTATATACAGATGTCTCTGCGTGTATAAAAAAGAAGTTATTAGACAAAGATTACAATTTCTAGAACCAGTTCTGTTATTAATAATTTGAAGAAGAAACAGAAAATAGAAAATGAAAGGAAAAAAGGGACTTTTCAATGCAATTTTGTTGTTAATTTGATATCACAAAGTAAACATTGGTGCCATATATTATTTTTTTATTTTGTTAATAATAATAAAAAATAATTGCTGTAAAATAACAGAAAAACCGAACTAATTTTTAATAAATTGACGACAGTTCGTTCAGTTATTGAATAATTAGCAGTAGGTAACCTGTACCGATACTACAGCATAAGAGTTCTACAGCACACTCCGCGTCAAAAGTATAGACACCCATAACGGGTGTCCGAATAATTTTGTGTCGTACTGTACTTGGTTTTATCAGACTTCTGGCGGCTAGGTCTGTAGTTATTATCAGCGTGCGATAAGCCGTTGTTGTTTGTTGAGTCAGTTAATTGGTCTGTGCGTTGTGCGATAAGCCGTTGTTGTTTGGTTGAGTTATAGTTAATTGGTCTGTGCGTGGGTTTTTTGACTAGTTAATTGGCTAGTTTTTTAAACGTTGCGCGCTCATTAAAATTAATTGGGTAGTTATATTGAACTCATTAAAAAAGCTGATAAGGCATTCCAGACTCGGAATTGTGATATCATAAATATTTTTTAGAGTCAATTAAGTTAATTGGCATATGCGTGGGATGTTGATAACCTTTTGATCTCGCCGCATTGGAATTTTAGTTAGTTAGTTGGCTCATAGCTATTTTTAGCATACAACAATTGTTTCCATGTGGATAAAGTTGAGAAATCTGTTTCTATATTGCCTATTGATAGTTAAGAAATATTCTTTCAATATTGCACACCTGAAACTGTAAGAAGTTGAATATGAAAAATGAATAAAAAATTGTTTTATTAATTACATATTTATTTATTTAGATTGGCATATAAATAGTTGAAATATTATAAATTTTATTATATTATAAACAATCAGTAATACTCCATCATAATTTGAGTTCATTAGTATATTATTGATGAATCGGTGGTGCATTTTGGATTCACAATATTTAACAACTCTATAAGAAAAACAATATCATATATAAAACTAATATACTTAACATGAATAAATATATTATGTGCAGATAAGAAATACACATATGTGTAGGCATTTATTTATCAACACATTCTTAACTACATCAAACATATTATATGTATGTATCTATATGTATAATATTAAAGATCGTTTTAATTAGAGATAAATTATTATTTTTTCATATTTAATTAAAAAGAATAAATATAGTTTACAATTGTTATATTTTTACTGAAATAGAATACAAAGGTTTCAAAAAATTGATAGGAATATGTTTTTGTTTCAAATTGACCAATTTTGGACATTTTATTTCGAACATAACTAAATCAGTTTTTCTAATTTAAATGATTTTAGCAGAAAATTCGCTATATAAATAAACTCGTCGATTTTAGGGTAAGTATAATAAACCATTTGTAGTTAGTACTCCTGTAGCTAGTAATCATATAGTCTTTTACCTCAACTCAGCACCCAAATTCTTGCTAAAATATAAGAAACCTTAGAGATTTATACAAGTAATATCATAAAAGTTTTGGCAAATTGTTGGTATAGTTTATTAATTCTAACCAACGAAGATTGTTAATGTTTTGGTGCTAATTTTTACCTGCTCTTAAACGATAAATAAATTACAGCCTTTATAAGCATAATGACGTCATCGGCAATATTAAGGCTCATGTGAATCAAACAAAGGAAAAGCAAGACTTGCTAAAACATAACAAATTCTATAAAGCTTATCCAGATATACTCATAAAAATTCACGGAATATTGTATTTTATATTATTTAAGTGAAGATATAAGTTAATTGGTATAGTTCCCATGGTTTTTTCCATCAACAAACTCAATTTTAAAATTAATTAAATTTTAATTATAGAAAACGCGCACACATATCATTTGAGTTTTAATTAACAAGAATTTTATTTCTTTACAATTACTAGTAAAGATATTTGCTATGTTAATTTCATATCAAAAATCTCCTAAGAATATATCGAATACGTAAATCTGCAAACCATTTAACACCACCTGAAATTTTTGCGATATTTAACTAATTAATAATAATTATCAAAATAGCCGTCAGTTATATAAAAATATCTCAATCATGATTAAAATAATGTTTTCTGATGCAGTTATGTAAAGGAAATAAAAATATTATCTAATATGTATATGAAATCTGAATGAAGCGGCATACTACAATAATAATAATATACCGGGTGTTTACAAAGTATATATGTTCTTCACAAAATACAGGGTGTATAGAGTAAATATAGCTTGTTCCATTCAAATTCGAATTTAGACAAGTAAATGGGCCAATATTTGGTAGCAAGTATTGCTCTTGGTTGTGGCGGGGCTACTTGAGAATGAACTATGTAAATTGGTACTTCCATATTTTGTATATAGCTATTCATTCATGAACTAATCAATTTTAATCAATAGAATGTAGTTCCAGCTCAACTAACCATAATATTGGGAAACACATCATCAACTTAACCGCATTTGGGGTTTAGTATTTGTTAAGTGTTCGCAGGAACTTTAATTAATTGACAAATACTTTCCAAGCGTCCAGAATTGAGAAATCTGTTTTGTATCTCAGCTCTAGACAGTTTTACTTCATTCAATCGGTTTATTATCAAAAGAAAAGAATCGATTGTTTGTTAAGAAATATTCTTATATTTCTTAAACATCATACCTGAAATTGTAAGATATATTACATACCTGAAGTAAGTAATATTACATACCTGAAATTGTGCGAAGTTGTAGGTGAAAAATGAATAAAAAAATTTTTTATTAATTATATATTTATTTATTTAAAATGGTATATACATAGTTGAAATATTATAAATTTTAACACATTATAAACAATTTGATAATTTGCATTCATTAGTACATTATTGATGAAGCGGTGGTCCACTTTGGCTCGATCAATTTTGGCTTCACAATATTTATTGCACACTGCTACAAATATTTAACACATTGTTGAGCAGCATATTCTTTTCACTTTAAAACCAAGTGATTTAAGAAATGCTATATTTTCAGATGAGATATTAGGTCGTTGCTTAAATGTTTTACGTTTAATGATCTCCGGTTTCAAAAATAAAAGCGAAAGATGTAAAAACATGTTGTGAAGAAGACCATCACATTTAATGATTATGTGGAATGTTTGAAAAATTGTATCATCTTAACTCGCCCACAGAATATGATTCGATCTAAAAATCATAATGTGGCCAGTGTGACGCAAAAGAAAATAGCACTCAGTCCGTATGATATGAAACGTTATATTGTGGAGGGGGAAACCGATACACTTGCGTGGGGACACTATTCGCTGGGTGAAATAAGTACTGGCCCAGCTTCAACTTCAGCTTAAACAACCAAAAACAATGTCATCGCCGTCGTCGTCGTCAACCTACTGGAAGCGTTTACAAGTGTTCTCAAGCAATTTGGATAAATCGCGCAAATGAATTGACGCATATGAAAAAATGGTTAATGTAATTGCGAAAATTCAAAATTTTAACCAATTATCTGGACCAATATATTTAAATATGCAAAACAATTAGTTATTATACTTAACTCTGTATTTATAGATATTATACTACACACATATGTGTACCATATTTTATTATCTGCGTGTACCATATTTTGTTATCTAAATGTTATATAAATTTTTCAAATATAAATAAATATTATAAATACCTACTTTGTTTTCTTATCTACCATTATAATAAAAGTTTAAATCATAGTAAAAATTCCTACAATATTCCAAGATTCCATTGACTATGTTCAAATGTTGACATACATACCTCCACTAGTTTGGAAGTTATTTTACTTTAAATTGTAAGTAAAATCGCAATCGTTAACACCTAAATGAGATAGGGTGTACTAAAATTATGGTTAGTAAAATTTACACACGAAATTTTCCTATCGGAAAATATTAAGGGATACTCCCTTAGTTGTAATACAAATTAAACGAGGTGGCAGGAGTTGTGCATCAACCATCATCTTGGCTTCAATTCTTAATTTTCATTTAATTGAATAAAAGTTTTTCATAATATTTGTTTAATACAGTTCAGAATTTACGTGTTATTCAGAGTTCTAATAGTTAAAATATACATATATCATGATGCTAGTAATAGCAAGTGGTACACTAAGGTACAAGACGGTGGTATACATTATATTATATCACGTACATTTATATATTAGTCGGTGCAATTACGGGAATTTGTAGCATTCTATTATTATAATTAGGAATAACTGATGAATTCAGTCCATAATTGACAGCAACGCGTAAAGATATTTGGGAATATGAGATATTCTCTCACAATTTATTTGAGCATATCAACACTGAATGAGGCGTTGTCCACGTTCTGGTGAAAAGACTGGAATCTGGATAGATTGAAGCAAATTTCTAACAATAAGAGAATTAAAACTATTAATATAAAAATTTTTTCAAAGTGCATTCAAAAATTTTGGCCATTTTTAAATAATTATTCTAGATATAATTTTAAAATGATTGCAAATTTTCAGGGATCACTGTCAACAAAGCGCAGGATTTGTAAAAATGTTCAATTACAATTTTGCACTTATACTTAAGTATAGATTGAAACACACATCAAGGAGATATAAGCCGGTTAAACAGATCTAATTAAATGCTCTTTAACTAGATCTATTTACATTCTTATATCTCTTTGATATAATATTTTATTTAGATTAAATTGTAGTGAAAAATTTTTTAACATATCGCTCATTAAATACAACAACGTCATAACTCAAAAATCATTGTTTTTGAGATATGTATATGAACGGACTGGACTTCCCATGTATTTCTAATAGAATGGCTAGGACAGTTCTACCGTACCGGTTGTCTCAAAAGTTTGGGTACATCCTGATGTAACATGTACCCACTACATCCTGACGCAAGATGTACCCAGACGTTTGAGACACTCTGAACCTCGTGTATGGATTGACCTTTGACCCGGCACGTACCGAGTACATGTATCAAAATTTGTTGTTGACATTTGACCCCCACACTCGCTCATACTGTTGGCCTTGAAAGTCATGAATAATGCGAGGATTCATAGTGCAGGTAATAAATTATCCTGTCAAAAATTGCCGGAAAAACGTTTCACCATTCGTTAGAAGCGGCACATAATTTATCTATTTTTCATAAGTACATTTATAATTTTTTTCTAAATGCGCTTTATAGTTTGGGTGACACGAACTAAAGAGGTACTCTACAAATATATTTTGTTTTGAAAACAATTAAATTTCATATAAATAACATAGTCGCTCAATTTAAGTTTGTAACATCGCTCGCGCGACGAACGAACACAGTTTAATTTGATCAACTGCATGTGAGTTATGTAAACATCTAACTGAATAAAAAAATTTTTTCTATACACTAAAACTATAAATCATCCTGTCAAAAAATTGAATTCCGTACACAAATTGAATAAACATATCTGAGAGGAGCGTAATCTTGTAAATTTTTATGAGGAGATATTTCTTCTACAAAGATATAGATAAATTAAAACCATTACAGAATTCGATTTCACCACTGGGTTGGTCACCGAAAAGATGCTTGAATAGCAAAATCTGGCAAAAGTTCTAGAATATTCTTTCAATAATCAGAAAAGATATCAAAAATCTTTAATCAATGGATTGACCGACGAAAACGTAACCAACTACCGATGTTTAGAAAAAGTTCCAGAATATTCTTTTTGAAAATTACAAAAAAATCAAAAAATTTGGAATATCTGATTTCACCAACCAATTTTTCATCGAAAAGCGATCAATTAGCGGAATTCGGCAAAAATTCGAGAATATTCTATTCTGAAAATAGAAAATATATCCAAAAACCGACTTCGCCATTGGTTTGGGTATCAAAAAAGTATCCAAATAGCAGAATTCGTCAAAAGTTCTAGAACATTCTTTTGGAAATCAGAACAATTATTGAAAATTTGGCATCACCATTAGAATGTTCATCAAAAAAGTGACCAAAAAATGAAATTTGGTAAAAGCTCTAGAATATTCTATGCGAAAATCAGATAAGATATCCAAAACTTGATTTCACCATCGAATTAGTTAGTTAAAAAGGATCCATGTAGCGAACTTTAACGAAAGTTCGAGAATGTTCTATCTGGATATCAACAAAGACATCGAAAAATTTACTTCACCATTTGTTTAGTCATCGAAAAACAAGCTAAATACAAGTGAAAACATTTGACAAAAGTTTCTATTCGAAAATTAATAAAGATGTCGAAAAACTAATATCACTATTAAAAGAATTATTGAAATAGAAGCTAAATAAAGATATTTAACAAAATTTTTAGAATGTTCTGTTCGAGAACTAGCAAAGATAAAGAATTATTTATCATAAACTGGTTATAATTGATGAATTTAGGCTCCATTAGTCCTATTGATTTCGTCAACGATAGTGTAGTTTAAAAAAAAAATGACAAATCGTTACTTTTCGCTATCGAAAATTTCAATCGTAAATATCTCCTAAACGGTGCGTCGTAGCTCAAAAATAACGAAATTTTTGAAGGCTTAAGCGAAGCAAGTTGTGGGTATTCCGAACGTATTGCGACTGTCAAAACCTACTTTTCGCTATCGGAAATTATCGATACCGCGTAACTTGTCATAAATTGGTTATAACTAGTTAATTTAGGCTCTTTTAGTCCCACTGATCTGGTCAGTAACAGAACAATTGTTTTAAAAACTACTTTTCGTTAACTTACGCTATCGAAAACTTTAATCGTAAATATCTCCTAAACGGTGCGTCGTAGCTCAAAAATAACGAAATTTTTGAAGGCTTAAGCGAAGCAAGTTGTGGGTATTCCGAACGTATTGCGACTGTCAAAACCTACTTTTCGCTATCGAAAATTATCGATACTGCGTAACTTGTCATAAATTGGTTATAACTACTAATTTAGGCGCTTTTAGTCCCACTGATCAGGTCAGTAACAGAATAATTATTTTAAAAACTACTTTTCGTTAACTTACGCTATCGAAAACTTTAATCGTAAATATCTCCTAAACGGTGCGTCGTAGCTCAAAAATAACGAAATTTTTGAAGGCTTAAACGAAGCAAGTTGTGGGTGTTCCGAACATATTACTACTATTGAAACCTACTTTTCGTTATCGAAAATTATCGATATCGAAAATAACGATATTTCCAAAATGGATGATATAAGGAAAGGAAGTATCCTTTCAAATATATAACATCTACTGTAAATTATACTTATTTTTCGTTAGCAAAATCTTTCGATCGAAAACAGATTGCAAATAGTATCCAATTTTTTTTAAACTTATGGTTGTGATTTTTTTATAACAACTACAACTAAAAACTAAATTACTTATTAGTTAATACTAATAGTTGAATTTTTCAGTCATTAGTTGCAAAAAGATATTTTTTTCAATGGTTTTTTATTATTAATTGCAACCAACATCTAGGCATCTAACCAGTATTGACTACTGTTTTATTGAAAATTAATATGTGAATGAGGTGTGCTATATTTCAATGAAAGTAACATTTTCGTTTGCATAAACATAATAACAATTCAAATTTTTAAACGACTATAGATTTTAAAATTATAATTTATTGTCATTTTTTGACTCCCAGTACTTGTTTTTGCGGTCCTGGAAAAGGATTCAATTTTTTGACATAATGATTTATACTACACTACAATTCCTCGCTTTAGTCATGAGTCATCATCATCACTTCGACAAAATAAATTCAAGTTAACCCATTATGCATCATCACAATTTATTCAACACTATTTTGATTTGTGTTAACCCATTACTCACCAGCACTAACATAGGTTTTGAATGCAAACCTAACGCATGCGCAGACTGAATTTTAGTACACGACGCCTGCGCAGACTGAATTTTAGAACCCGACGCATGCGCAGACTAAATTTTAGGTCACAACTTGATAGCTGGGGTACACTACCGCGTCAAAAATGTGGGGATACCCTAATTCGGGGGTGGCCCCAAACTTTTAACACCGTACTGTACTTAAATTTTTGGTACACTGCCATGTCAAAAGTGTGGACCCCCTAACTGAAAAAGGTATCCGATCACTTTTTGAAGCGTATTGTACTTATTTTTTGTGTGTACATGCAAGCCTTAGCCTTTAATCTCACTTAATTGAGTCATCTTAAACGAAAGGTACACTATCACGTCAAAAATGTGGGATTACCCTAACCCAAGGGGTGGCCCCAAACTTTTGACGCCGTACTGTACTTAAATTTTTTGGTACACTGTCGTGTCAAAAGTGCGGGCCCCCCTGACCAAAAAGGTGTCCGATCACTTTTTGAAGCGTACTATACTTATTACGTGCAAACCTTGAACCTCAATTAATTACGTCTTCTTAAACGAAAATCAGGAGGGCGCTAAATTTTGTGGGGGGCACTGTACCAAGCGCTACTGCAAAACTAACTTCAGTCTCCAGGGTCCAGACTCCAGATTTCTGAACGCTACTGTACTGCCGGAAATTTGGGTGTCAATTGTATCTCAGGGTATTTTTGTATATTTAACCTTGGAAAATTCCGGGAATTTTTATCAGTTTAAAATAAACAAACAACCAATAATTAAATGTTTGTTTTAGCTGAATTATGATCATATGACTCATATAAGGAGTTTTTTTGGTATAATAAAAATGACGTCATGGAATATTAATGAGTTAAAAAATTGTTTAGTAAAAAATATCACCCATTGTAGACCTCAAGCAAGAAATTATTTTTATCAGTTTTAATACTTTAACATTTACCCTACAGCGACCAATTTTTTAGTTAACTAACAAACGTTCTTGAAATTTTAACAGGTAACAAAAAATATTACTTCTTATGGTGCACAACATTTTTGAATTTGACTGTAGCACAAAACTGTTTCTATATCAAACGAAAATTATCTGAAATAATTCAGTATGTACATATGTATAGACTCTGTATATTAAAAATATTTTATGTATACACTCTGTATATTGAGAATAAGAAAGAAAATTTGTATATAATTTTAATTTTTACGAATACTAGTAAACGAATTGTATAGCCATTTATGAATAAGTATTAAATCTAAATATAAAATAATCTATCAGCATTGGAAAAATATTTGCTTAATTAGCAAAAAAATAATATGTTTGCAAATAAATTCATATATATATATATATATATATATATATATATATATATATATATATATATATATATATATATATATATATATATATATATATATATATATATTACTGTATAATAAATACTTGGATTATTTCTTAATATGTCTACTATAATTTAACTATGTTGTTTAATGTAAAAATTATAACAGCATTAAGATTTGCTAAATTTTTTATAAATTAGTAGTTTTGAGGCAAAAAATTTATAGAATATCATCTTAAAACTTACATCACAAATACATAATATAATTATAATATACCTACATATGCATATATAACGGGTGTATATTTAATGTTTTAATGAATGTTTTCATATACAGGGTGTATCATTGTAAATACCACTAGATTTTTTTTTCAATACTTTTATAGGTTAATGAAACTAACTTTTTGCTGTAAAAAATAGGGGAAGTCAGGGTAATAATTAAATAAAATGCACATAATTTTTTTTTTTAAATTTTATTTATAGAATATATATACAAAAAAAAATTAAATTGCTTAAATCTATATATTACTTAAAATCTATTTATTTTCCATATAAAAATTTTTTTAAATAATACAATTTTCTAATGAACAAATTTTATCTGAATGAAGCATACAGTGTTTTGACTAATATTGATCTCGCAGAATGGAAATCTTCGGTACATCAAATATTTCTTCCAAATTCAGAAACCAAAGCCATAGCAGTAACCGTAGCTTTTTTTTTTTAAATTTACCCTAAAGATATAAACTAAAATAATCTGGAACAAAAATAATGGTTTTTTACCCGCTAATATTTTTCAGACACGTCCGACGTCTGGAAGCTCAGAAAACGAGCTTTTTGGAATAATTTCCCAAAATTCAAAATTTTTGTTTACACCATTGGGAAGAGGAGGAAAAATCAAATAAAAAAGGTTTTTAAACTATTATTCTATGTCAACTAGTTTCCAAGAAAAACTAATTTTTATACATGGAAATTCGCTATGTTATGCAGGACGCTGCGACAGTGGTATATACGGCGACCATTTATAAATGTTAGTTTTTCTTGGAAACTAGTTGACATAGAATAATAGCTTAAAGACCTTTTTGATGTAATTTTTTCTCCTCTTTCCAATGGTGTAAACAAAAATTTTGAATTTTGGGAAATTATTCCAAAAAGCTCGTTTTTTGAGCTTCCAGACGTCGGACGTGTCTGAAAAATATTAGCGGGTAAAAAACCATTATTTTTGTTCCAGATTATTTTAGTTTATATCTTTAGGGTAAATTTAAAAAAAAAAATTGCTACGGTTACTGCTATGCCTTTGGTCAATAATCACTTTTAAAGATTTTTTGTTTATCGATTAAAAAATGTCTCAAAATTTAAGTCTAACAAAGCATTACATGGAAATATGAAGTGATAATTAACCAAATTTATTTTTCCTGTAATCTCCTGACTTTTCTGAACATTTTGATGAAAAAATTATTGCTTCATGTTAAATATTACAGAAGTTATGGATTTTTTAATATAATAACGTCACCGAAAGTGATGCCACAGAAACATCATTTTAACCCTATTTTGCTAAATTTCAAAAATTCATAACTTGAAAACTATTAGAGATAATTTTTTTAAATTTTGTATAGATGATTAGGATGGTTAAATAAACAAATAAAAATTTTTTTAGCTAAATCTGAGGTCATGGGTGACATTTTATATTTTTATTGGATGATTTGAAATGAAATGACCCAGGAGTTAAAAATTATCTAATATCTAAAAAAAACAGAAATATCATATTGCAAGCATAATATACCCTGTGTGTTTATAGAGTATATATTTTCCCTAAAAAATAAGACGTGTATATAGTAAATATAGCCTTGCCTCATTAAAATTGAACTCAGACGTGTAAATGATTAAATGGGTGACTCATGCGAGCAAGGTGAGTAATTTATAGTAGAATTAGTTATTCAAACGGGTTGAGGATACTGTTTCAGCCAACTCAAACTCCATTTCGACTTAATCATTTATAAATTAGACCAACTGAAACTTAGTTTCAATCGATCAGAATAATGATCCGCTCGATACGCACAGTGTTCAAGTCAACTCATTGTTGCCGACGACAATAAAATTCATTGTTGACGAATACGCATTTAAGTCCCAACGAGCAAGTCCCAATAGCGTTAAAGATGCGTTTTATAAAACAATTTGTAGAACTACCAATCGGATTTTATATCACCCACATTCTGCGACAAAAAACATTTATTCAAATCAATTAGTGAAGCAAAATGTTAATTGACACATATATTAATATCTTTTATAATATAAATAAAAATGAATTATCAGAAAGTTCGTTTTTTTACTATAAAAACTAGGTCCTAAATATAAATTTTATCTCAAATGTTAGACAATAATTATTATAGTGCAGCGATGTTAATTATCACATATATATTATCAGAACTCTATATAAAATAATACAGTGCCTCTACTGTGTTATATGAAATACAGCGTGTATACATTAAATTCACCTTCAGAAAAATCCAAATTCAAATTGTTTGAATTTTTGATTGAAATTTTGTTCGGTTTAACCGGAAACCCTATTTACGTATGGGGCCACTTGGCAACGCAAAGTAATTGCCTATATTTAGGAGCATGTACGAGTGACTCACTCCAGAAGAGTCACTCAGTGGAGCAAATGAGTCCCTCAGTAGAGCCAAATAAGTCATTCGGTGCAGCAAAATGAGCCACTCTAGAAGACTCACTGCAGAAAAAGTCACGCTTAAAATTATGTTTGACTCAAAATTTCATTCCAGTCGACTCAAATAATGCTTCAATTGACCCAAATAATGCTTCAATTGACCCAACTAGTGTTTCAATCAACCCAACTGATGTTGTAGTCGACTCAACTGACGTTGTAGTCAACTCAACCGATGTTCCGGTCGATCGGGACATTGTATTTTAGCAACCCCGAGGATGTGTTTCCTGACCTGTGTGATTCACCAACCGGTTAAAGACTCATCTCTTACTTTTATCTAACTCTAGCTGTTCTTTTGTTGTTTAAGAATGAGTAGAAGCAGGAGTACATAAGTATTGGCGCACAACGAATTTCTAGTCAGTTGCTAAGTTACTCACAAACAAGTTACACTGTTAAGCTATGTATACTTGCGAATTTTGTGGGAGAGCATTTACAAGAAAGTTCAATCTTTCTCGACACTTACGTACTCAACATCATTCGTTAAATTACGTTAATGGCGCTAAGACTGAAGCGAATAAATTCAAAGATGTTGCCTTATCAAATACATCTTTATCAGTACAGGATGATGGCTCTACATCTAATTATGATGGCGACGCTTTTGGTGATGATTATACTTATAATTCAAAAAATATTGATGAGGGAAATAAATACCCATTTCATCAAAATGTTCGTGAAAATGATGATTCTGATTCTTCTGATAACTCTTACAGTAATAAAACAATGAATGATAAAGAAAATACATCATGCTTAATTAAAAATAGCTCAGCAAATGATATTGATTACACCATGAATCCTTTCGATCAAAGAATGATAGCTGCAACTGAATCAATTAAAGCTAAATTTGATTCCTTAAAGAAATCATAAAACTCTTTGCAATTGATGAACGAAAAGGATAGTTTGGTTAATGAAAACGAGCGAGAAAATAATTTAACATCTATTACTAATGAAGCACTCTTATTTCCTAAATTAACTAATCTTTTAGAAACTGCTCTAGATATTTTAATGATCAAAGAGCTTCAAAACACATGCAGAAAAGATGACGAACAAACTTCCAGTTCAGCTAAACCAGCAAGTCTGAAGCGTCATAGAATATGTAGTTCAAATGAATATCTTGAAACAGAAGTACCAACTAAACAGTTCAAGTACACCAACGCTATGGATCATCATAGAAATAATGAAAACTTGGAGTATGTTAATAATTGGCGCATTCCAAAAACAATGTATAAGTTACTAGAACTAATTACCACCACAGTAACTGGACGAGAAATGTTGGATATTTTACGCAGTTTAAGTATAAAAGAAGCTAAAGGTGATTCTTTGCAACCGGCTACATTTAGTTATTATATAAAAAATCACGGCGATTTACTTAAGAACATTAATAGACTGAAAAATACTAATGTCGGTCGGGAAATACTTTCAGCAATCGATGAATAGGAAAAACCTAACATTATGGAACCGTTGCTTGTGATAAAGAAATACCTGCTAAGTGATGAATATAGCAGTTATGAAGTTTAAGTTTTCAAATTAATTTGTTGTTAAAATTCTTACTATTATTGTGAATAAAGCAAAAAAAAAGATGGTATATTTTTAATTATTTATATGTGTAATATACATAGTGTTTAAAATAAAAATGTTTTAATACTTATATGAGTTTATGTTTAATAATCCCAAACCCAATTTTCATATTTTCAGGTAATATATCGAACACTTAATAAATATTAAACCCAAATGCGATTAAGTTGATGATGTGCTTCCCAATATTATGGTTAGTTGAGTTGGAACTACATTCTGTTGATTGAAGTATTTTGAGTAGTTCGTGAGTGAATAGCTATATACAAAATATGGATATACTAATTTACATAGTTCATTGTCAAGTAGCGCCACCACAACCAAGAGCAATATTTGCTCTCGAATATAGGTCCATTTACTTCTCTAATTCGAATTTTAATGGAACAAGCAATATTTACTATATACACCCAGTATTTTGTGAAGAACATATATACTTTGTAAACCCCGGTATATTATTATTATTGTAGTATGCCGCTTCATTCAGATTTCGTATACATATTAGATAATATTTTTATTTCCTTTACATAGCTGCATTAGAAAACATTATTTTATTCATAACTGATATATTTTTATTGATGGCTATTTTGAAAATGGTCAATACCACCAATTTCCCACTTGCTTATTGTCACTTGTTTCAATTCTTGGGCTGCTATTTTTTAATAACTGAATTTTCAACATGATTTTAGTCCTTATCTTTTAACGATTGTTAACTAATCAGTTTTATACTTTGATGTTATAATTACTTAAAACTATCTGTTGCTATATTAACATTTTTTACAAACTTTTACCACTATCATAATATGGGGGATGTTTAATACATTAATTTGTTATGGATGATAAAAATAATTACACACAATGTAGGTTTTTTCATTTATTATAAATATATTTTTTATGTTACAAATTCAGTACATTTTTCATTCTTATAAATTAGATAATATTTATAGAGTTTACTAATTTGTAACTCATTTAAATTATTACTACACCAATCTTTCTGCGTCTAGTGACAAACTTCTGTTCTTGAATTTTCTTTAAGACCTCATCCGTTAAATAATTGAATCGGGTCGGTAAGAACAACGAATGCGTTTCCAATTCCGCAACAATCCGCTCACCAAACTTGGTCTTAACACGTCGAAAACCGCAAATTTTATATTTTTCGCCCTCTTTAAGCACACTGGCTTTAATTAAACTCTTGTAACTAGTTCTAAGTTGTTGATATTTTTCCATTGTTGGAGTAAAATCACACTGCTTGCTCAACGCTTGCTGTGCTTTCGAATTTTTTACTCACAGCTTTTATACACTCATGAAATTTGGTGGGTTTTTCAAAAAAATATTTATCATATCACAGTTTCGAAGTCCGGAATGTCTTATCAGCGCCAATTAACTTTAATGAGCGCGCAACGTTCAAAAAACTAGCCAATTAACTTTAATGAACATAAGAAACCCACACACAGACCAATTAACTATAACTCAACCAAACAACAACGGCTTATCGCACAACGCACAGACCAATCAACCGATTCAACAAACAACAACGGCTTATCGCACGCTGATAATAACTACAGACCAATTAGCCGCCGGAAATCTGATAAAACCAAGTACAGTATGACACAAAATTATTCGCCACCCATTATGGGGGTCTATACTTTTGACGCGAAGTGTGATGTAGAACTCTTATGCTGTAGTATCGGTACAGGTTACCTACTATTAGCAATTTTTTTAAGTGTTGCTCATTAAATTTGTTAATTTGTATTGAAGAAAACAGTCCCTCAATTTAAAAACAAATATGGGCGTCTTATTCAAATACAAATATTCGTAAAGTGTGGGTTGACCACACTTCGATGACAGAAACCGGTAAATTATAATGATTTAGAAGCTTGATAGGGCTACGAAATCCTAAAAATGAAATACCGAAAAGTTATGGGCATTTAGTGCACGCACTTTACTATAATTCAATTAAAAAAAATTTAAATGCTATTTTAACGAAAGTACGTTTTTCGACATGGTTCCTCATGTATTTCAAAAAGTATACGAGATATCGAAATAAATTAAAGTGCATATTATTCCTCGATGTCGTCATTTTGGCAAGAACTAGGATCTTTTTGTTCCGTAATATATTTTCAAAATGGCCACTGTTTATAATCGAGCAAAAGCGGTGATTTTTGAAAATTTATTTTCAAAATGCGATTTCTCGCTAGTTTTTTTTATTTTTTCTTAGATCCTAGTTAGTGCCATAACTATTTGTATATTTTCAGAAAATTCTTGATTTTTTGATTTTGGTTCACTGGGAATTTCAGAATACGAGGAACCATCAAGCAAGCGTGTATACCCGCTATATCATGACTTCTATAAACCGAAAAGAAGGTACAAACAGGGAGGTCAGTAATGTTTTCCTAAGATGCTACTTTACTTACTCTTGTTACTGGGTAGATGCATATTTTGGCTTTGTTTCCTCTCATACTTACTAATTTAGTATAATACTCAAGAGTGATGGCACAGTGCACATCACCAATACTTTACTCCTAAGAGAATATTTTCAACATCTCTTTAGTTAACTACTTCTGAAAACACTACATTAGTATATAAAGTAACTGAAATAGTGAAATCATCAATTTTCCACTTTCTGGTAACATACTAAGTTAGTAGCATATTTTCCTGGTTGGTACTCGTCATCCTAAAAGGATATTTTCAATATTTCTTTAGTTGTGTACTTCAAAACTGAAAATACTTCATTAGCTTAAATAACTGAAATATTCTCTTGATTGGTGCTCATCACCCTAACAAGAAGGTCCCAAGGCTGGAGCTATCGATTTTGATGAAATTTAAATATGTTGTAGAACATTAAAAAATAAGCGACACGTATTTTTTTTGTCTGCGGAAAAACGGTTTGAAGGGGTGAAATCGCCCTTCAAAAATTGAGGTAAAAATTTAACTTTTCAAATATTTCGAAAACAGTAAGAGATAGAGCAAAATTTTAAATAGGCGATATTGCTCCTTTTTAAAGAGTTATCTATTGATATGCAATTTGTTCAAATTACATCAACAGGGGTGGTTGGTGGTTAAAATTTGGGGGTTAATTTTGCAAAATTTTGAAAAATAAACAATATAAAAATTTTTTACAGATTTGAAATCTACGTAAAAAAATCTAATTAACCTGTTTTTGCACAATATGAGGTTTTGGGGTAGTTAACTAGGTGGTGACAGTGTCAAATTATAGTCGTACTATTTGAGTAGCTCAGGGGGTTCTTCTTCATGAAAAATAGTTTAAGACAATTAGAATAACGTAGAAATGAAATTCTCGAATTCAAAATTCAGTTTGAGCAACATTAGAGAGGAGATTTTGTACTTTGAACTTTTAAATTACATATTAGTTTTTCATACACTCATTGCATTTTTCACGATTTTCGTAATTTTTTATTCATTTCTTCAACTTATTCATTTTTTTGGTTGAAAAAATAACTTACTCATACTCGACCCGTAAGTTTATTTTTGTGGTTATGGATGCTTAAGAATATTCGGCCTTCAGTGTCGGATTCTCAAACTGCATCAGAGCCCATAAAAATAACGCTTACAGTCCTTGCCAAGTAATATACCTACTATTACTTCATTAGTAATCTTTTAACGAGAACTTGTAAGGTTGAATTAAGTAATACATCGTTTTTCGGATTTGTTACATCAATGACTTATTCAAGTAGCTTAAATTTTATTAGATTTCTTTATTTTTTCATACATTTTTTCAATTAAAATTACAATGACTGCCATAAATACACCATATCCCCAAATTAAAAATGCCCAGTAAGTATCTGTTAAGCCCACAGCCACAAAATTACCTACTGAGCTTCCACAAAGAGGTTTCTCGTTGTATATTTTTGCAAAAATCCTTTGTTG
The DNA here is from genome assembly GCA_035578155.1 of Brachynemurus nebulosus. Taxonomy (NCBI): domain Eukaryota; kingdom Metazoa; phylum Arthropoda; class Insecta; order Neuroptera; family Myrmeleontidae; genus Brachynemurus; species Brachynemurus nebulosus. The sequence goes on along the minus strand of JAPWDM010000017.1, from coordinate 11,156,058 downwards.
TAAACTAAATTCTTCAATTTTCAAATATCTGAAAAATCGATTTTTTTTTTTAAATTGATAAACTATACTTATCTAAATATTTCACAGGACAAATCGATTAAGTCCATGCAAAAATTATAAAATATGATGAAATAATGAACATATATTTTTAAAATTTGGTTATTAGTCGAAATAATCTTATACATTAATGATATAAATACTTAATAATTTGAAGCTATGCTGTAATTAGTGTAATTAAATAAATACAAAAAGTAGAGGCTCAATCAAGTGTCTTAGCGGTTAAATTTGGTAAAATTAAAAAAAAGATATAGGCCAGTAACCAGAGCAAAAAGATTTGTTAACCTCTCGATTATGAGAAACAGCACCGATTTTGATGAAATTTGGCAAATAAGCTCTTTATACACTATCCTTTCAAAGTTATATAGCTTTGATGAGCGCTTCAAATTTTTAAGGGGTGAAAACAGCCCCTTTTGCAAGAATAATGAAAAAGCACTTTTTGGAAACGCTACCAACATTAAAATCGTGTATATTTACGTTGAGGAAATATTGTTGAATGATTAAGAATATAATTTTGAAATTAGAGTGATATTCCAACCCCTAAAGCCACCCCTTATGTTACATAGTTCCAATAATAATTTTTTTGCAATTTAAAAATAAGAATGTTGAATGCATTCCCCATACCAAAAGCAGATCTATAAATCTAATGGGTGGGAGAGACATCATCGCTATCGGCTTCTTCCTCCTGCATCTGATCATCGCTATCGGCTTCTTCCTCCTGCTCCTGCTCCTGATCAACAATGAGTGGACAATTGGTACAGTTGGAGTCCCAGAACGCTCCACACGTAGCATTGCAAAGTAACTCAGTTTTTCGACACGTGTACGTAATGCCGCAAGCTTTCTTACAGTTGCAAAAAATCATTCACAACAAGTCTTCTGGAGCAGGTGGATTTCTTATTTTCGTTGCTATTAAGCAACCGTTAGAATCCATCTTCAATCATGTGGGCGAATATAGCGGTACTTGCGCTATAATTTAACTGCGCCCTTTTTACTGGTCGCTTAGATGAAGTTCTTGTAGCGCATCTACTCGAGAAAAACTACTGTGACACTGCTCAATTGTTTTAGTGTATGCGCAGCTCCACCGTAAAAATTGCATGGAAATTCGTTATTTTTGAAGTTAGAGCTATGAAAGTTGATGATTAGAATTCTGTGTATCAGTAAAAGCTAGTCGTAAAAGCGTTTTTGGATATTCATTCCCTAATGGGGCAAAATGAGGGACGAAATGTTTGTTTTTGTTTGTAGTCTTACTTGGTGACACACCCGACCGTCATCACACAAAATCCGAATATGTATAGTGTTACGATCCGTAATGCATATGTGTGGTTTGGATGGACATAGAAAGGCGTCAAAGCCGTCGAGAGCGACGCGGTGTGCATGGTCCGAAAGATTGAAGGAAAGATACAATTTGTTTTATAACGATAACTTTGTCAGTTTTAAAGATATCCAATCGCACAAATACCCAATTTGTAAGGAATTTCCAAGGCTAGGAGGCCTATAAAGTTCAACTGTTTTGAACCGTTATTTTTTAAGATTTTTAAGTTTCAATGTCTCGGGAAACTTAGGCGTTGCACCTACCTGTGAACTTATATCGACGATATCTCAAATAATTATTATCGTAGAAAACTCAAAAAAGAACCAAAATGTCGGGCAATTAAAGACTAAAATTTTATGGAGATGCATTTTTTTCGTATATTACATAGGTTTTTAGTTATCGGAGAAAAAAGGAAATTTTTTCTGAAATTTCAAAATCTGTGGCTAACGTAAATGAAACCTATTTTCAAAAATAAGCATTCTAAAGCACTCAAACTCCCATATAATATATGGTTAGTACCTAAATGAAAGTAACTGTACTTGGATTTCGTTGACTATCAATTCCTGTTCCGAAGCCATTGGTTTTGTTGTTGCTTTTTGCTCTAGAAAAATGAGACTGCCACATTCTTCTCACCATAACTCCGTCATTTTTGACGCAAATAACTTCTACCAGAGCACCTTTTGAAGGCATTTTCAAGTTCTATAAATAATTTCCGATAAGTTTTCCTCCCAAAGTACACTTTTTTCCCGTTATTTAACGCCAAAAGGTTCTAATTTAGTTTTCGGCGACAAACAATCATTTTTAACGACTCATAACTCGAGTATCGTTTCATCTGCAGAAAGGAAGAAAAAACCAATCGATTCGTTATTTTAAAAGCTCCATTTTTACTTCAATAAGGTTATTTTTAAAAACGAACGGTCTTTAAGTTATTCGTGAAAAACCGCTTCAAAACATGCATTTTTTAGATGAAAAATCAACAAGTTCAATGGCATATTACTCGACAAATATTGATTTATAGAAAAACATGTACAGAACATTTTTTGATTAGAATTCATCCCTCTATCGATTTCTGCATTTAGTTTACGGGTGCTAATTTCCACCCCCTAGAAAGGGTGGCATCCACCCCTCGGGTAAAAGCGCACATCGCCACTATATAACTTTTGTTTCTTAAGTTAATCCCTATCTGCTCTTAAAATTTCACGACAATCGGAGCTGTTTCTTAAAATCGACAGCCAAAACGGTCTGGTCACTGGCCTAATAGACTTAATCGATTTGCTTGTGCAATGTGCACCATTTATATATGGGTGGTTGTTTCCACATTACTAATAGTATAGGCACTACTGAATGTAAACAAAAATTTCGAATATATGTATATATAAATCATACCCAACTTTGAAAGTTTCAAGATAAGGAGATTTTTTCGGCACTATTACATATGTTGATAATGAAAGCTACAAATAAAAATTTAAGATTGTATTTAAATTTATTCGAGTCTCTACGTAAGAATTTTCTTATTTTTAAAGATCACTTACTGGACCTTGTAACGGGACTTCTTGAAGATCACATTTTTCGTGTTCTTGAAATATTTTTGCAATGAAATAATATATCGGACCAGCTTCATTCAAAAAACCAAATAAACCCTTCTGCATCCTTTTGACACCGTCAGAATCGCTATACAATCCATTTAGTCCGATTTTTCTATGTATCGCCATTCGTATTGGGTCGGTTGAAATCTAAAGAAAATTTGATCAAATACTAAAAATATACTTGATTAATTTTTTTCGTAATTTTTACCCTCATTGAACGCCCAAGCTCATTCTCAATAACTCCTAGTTGTAGCGGACTGTCTAGAAGATCTTCAATTGTTTTTATACTGTCCGAAGATGATTGTAACAATCCAACAATATTTGCCGAATAGGAGGTGTATAAAAACATTAAGGAAAGTAGTATTATAAATAAAGTAATTCGGCCTGAATTTGAACGTGGCTCCGCTTCTGATCCTATAAAATGAAATAGAGGTAGCTACAGAAAAAACCCTTGTCGCAACATCGGCATAATATAGTGAATTTCCAAAGATTGGACAGTGGCGGATCTCATATAACAACCTGTACGCATCTAAAATAGTTTAGTTCCATAACAGTGAAGACATTTTCAAAATCGGTTGGGTAGTTTGATTCTGATGCTTTTGGGACTCCCGGACCCTGGCTGACATCATATAACATAACCTAAATCCATCTAAAATAGTTTAGCACTCTAACAAATAAATTTTTAAAATCGGTGAAGACGCGTTCTTGAAAATTTTTTATTTTGAAAAATGAAACAGATATAAATATTGTTATTATAATAGGGAATAAATAATATAGGGAGTATATAATATTGTTATTATTATAATAATAATAGTATATTATTCAACGAGTTGGTAATGATAGCTATTACTCATGAACGATTTAAATAAAATTGAATATAAATTTTAAATCAAAAGAATACAATTTTTAATCTATCTCTAATTTCTTTAAATGTTTGTGTATGTAAAAATAATGAAAACAAAATACAAACTACTTTGTTTACTTACACAATTTGAAATTAAAAATTAATACATATATTATACACAAACACAAATGCCAGCCCATTGAATAATGGTTAATATGGTGATTTCATTGGTCGAAAGGTATTGAGTAATGACCATTCCTCCACACCTTTGAATAATGCCTAATTTTCTCGACAATTAATGAATATCTAATGAATGTGCTCTTCAACAGTATTAGAAAAAATTATAATAGCGAATTTTGGAATAAATAATCACCGTATTATATTAAAAAGTTTTTATTTTATTGGCTACGTACGTTTCGAGTAAAAACTCTTGTTTAGGCCACCCGTGAAAAAATAATTGGATCTAACTGGATTAAATTGGATATAAATATGCCAGATCCAATTGAATACTAAAATTGGCTCTATCTAATTAGACCCAACTGGGTCTGAATTACCGGGTGGCGTATTTCTGTTTGCGTGTTCAATAGTAGTCGTTGTTGCCTCGAAACCCGCACCGTTTTGTAACGCTAGGCTCTTCTTCTAAACACGTGCCTAATTCAAGTCCTCCGTCCTCTAAACGCATACCGGTTTATAACGCACATTGATCTTTCAAAAACGTGTTCAGAGAAATGCTATGATTAGAAGGTTAGTCATTAGCGCTGGCAGCCAACACTAATAGTTATAAAGGTCACACATTTGAGCCAAATTGAAAAATTGCCACAGAGAGTCTGGTAAATAAAGAAAAGGTAAATGTTAATCTTTAGATTTTTTGAAGTGAATACTCACGTTGGAGAGAATATAATATTACTAGCTCAAGGCATGGCTTTGTATGGACTCGTGAAACTCAGGTATGGGAAACATTTAATTTATTTTTTATTACCACAAATCCAATTATTCGACATGATTAAAATTCATAGTTACGAAAAAAATTTAAAATCTTAAAGAAGGAATTGTTTTTTAAAGAAGTTCTGGACTCATCGGAGTAAAGTCAAAATATGTAAGCGAAATTCTTTGTTTCTTGAAATTCAATGAAAAATTGCAGAGTTATGAGTATTTATTTAATTTTATTTTAACGTAAAAGCCCCTCAATTCGAACGCGATTCAATACTCGAACATTTATCGGTTTCTTTCAGAAATAACTCTATTAATATATAAAATATCAAAACTGTTAAATATTGAATCGCGCTCGAGTATGGGGGCTTTTACTCTACTTATTATTATGGCACACAAACTCATAGATAATAATAATAATAATAATAATAATAAACGCCCTGTGGGTGGGGGCTTCACTTTGCAGAATTTGCCCACAGTAAGTCCTGCTTGTCGTAAAAGGCGACTAAAAGGACACCCCATTAGGATGGTGAATAAAAGCAAAAAGCCTCGGAAAAATGCCGCTGCCGGTGGAGCGACCGGGCGCATCAGGGTCACCACTGAATGTGACAGTTTAGATCGCGGTGACGACAGGCTGGGTTCTAGGCAGCCACCTGTCAGCTGTAATAACACCTTCAGCCAAAATACTACTGCCCTACTTACAGAGCCCCCAACACCTTTGGCTCAGCCGACTTTAAGTGTTTCCTCGGAGCATTCTTTGGGGACCACTAAAGCTGGTAAGAAGCGTGTTCGTATGCAATGGACAGATGAACTGAATGAATTCATCGTACGCACATACTTCCAAGTTACTAGACTTGAAACGGACAAAACTGGTTACCGTACGAAATTACATCAAGAGTTCGCGCGCACCTACCCTCACCTTAGTCGCGTCACTGAACAGAGACTGGCAGACCAAAAACGTGTCATTTTTACCAATAACCTTATCCCTTCCTCCCTCATAAACACGATTAAAACACAAGTCGCACATCAATTTGCTCAAAATGAAGAAAGTCAGAACGACGGCCCACCAGAAATGGAGAGCCCCACACAAAACGACACTCAACAACTCGTCGAGAATGAGCCTGACCACCATGAGACAGCAGTAAATGACACCCTACTGCAAAAGATCGAACTGGAATTTAACACAGCGCTTACTGAATTTGCAGGGACGGACCCCACACATAGGTACTTGTTGCCTAAACAACACACCTCACGTAGATTGGCTGAGATCGTTGAGATATTAAATAATATAATACTGCCTAAACATGTAGAAACCTGTGACAATTTTATCGAGTTACACACAGCTATCTATTGTGGAGCCGTTGCAGCTATACGTTGTAACGGGTCCGATGTAACACCACCTGTAGCGCACAACTCGAAGGAACACAAAACTCCTGCCTGGGAAACACGATTGAATAAACGCATCAGCAACATCCGATGCAACCTCGGCAGGATCACCCAATACCAACAGGGTACGAGGTCCAAGCGGCTCAACAAACACATACACGACATATTTCGCAAACACACAGTACACACACAATACGAGGAACCCAATAAAACACTCACAGAGATCAGAGATACGCTTCACCAAAAATTAACAGCACTAGCGAAGCGCTTACGAAGATATAAGACCAGTACTGAACGCAGACGACAAAACCAAGCGTTCAGCAGAAACGAGAGACGGTTTTATCAGTCTCTAGCGAACACGGTAACTGACAGTAATGGTCTACCGGAGAAGAACACACTCCATAGTTTCTGGGCGAATATATGGTCCAACACCATTGACCATAATGACAAAGCCAGCTGGATCGATACAGAGTGCAGGAATAACGAACATCTTCCGGAGATGCCCTATACGGACATTACTACAGAGGACGTCTCCAGAGCTTTACAGAGATCGCATAACTGGAAAGCACCTGGCATCGACAACATACAAAACTACTGGCTCAAACACTTTACATCAACACACAAGTATCTCGCTGAACACTTTACACTATTTATAAGAACACCAAACCTGACACCGAAGTTCCTAACGCAGGGTATCACATACATGAAATCTAAAAACAGTGATACAAAAAATCCTGCGAATTATAGGCCTATCACCTGCTTGCCTACAGTGTATAAGATATTGACGTCCTGTCTGGCAGAAAAGATCAATGAGCATTGTCAGATTAACACCATACTGACAGAAGAACAAAAGGGATGTCGAAAGAGGTCACAAGGCTGCAAAGAGCAGCTTCTGATTGACTCCGTAGTACTGGAACAAGCGAAAGGGAGAAAACGTAACCTGTACACAGCGTTTATTGATTATAAAAAGGCATTTGATTCGGTCCCGCACTCCTGGTTACGGAGAGTATTGGAGCTGTACAAAATACACCCAAGTATCGTGAACTTCCTTGGAACGATCATGTCCGACTGGCGAACGACCTTACATTTAAGTATTGGTAATGAAAAAACAACAAGCGACCTTATTCAAGTAAGACGCGGCATAGTCCAAGGCGACTCATTGAGTCCATTATGGTTTTGTCTCGCAATGAATCCACTTTCCCGCCTGTTAAATGAAACCAAATACGGTTACAATGTAGGTACGCAAACGAATTCGCGCCATACCATTTCACATCTAATGTACATGGATGATATTAAGATCTATGCAGCTACTAAACATCAATTACAGCAGCTGCTGGGACTTTCCAACGAGGTTTCGCGAGACCTCTGTATGGAGTTCGGAATCGATAAATGTCGAACACAATGTCGTTCTGGAGGAAAACGAGATACGGTCGTATTCGAACTCGAACCAGAGTCTGTTATGCAGCCCATGGACGAGGGAGAGTCGTACCGGTATCTCGGATTCAATCAGGACGAACGTATAGATCACAGCGCTGTAAAACAACACCTGATGCAGCAATACCTAACGCGTGTACGGAGATTACTGAACACCCACCTTGATGGAAAAAAAACCATCAAAGCAATTAACACCTACGCAGTTCCGGTACTAACATACTCATTTGGGGTAATCAAATGGACGCCTACGGACTTGACAAACATCGAGATCAAGACCCGCGTCCTTATGACCAAATACAGAATTCATCATCCCAAAGCAGCGATAGAACGATTGACGCTGTCAAGAGCCGAAGGAGGTCGAGGTCTTATAGACATAAGGAACACGCATAATAAACAGGTTCATAACTTGCGAGAATACTTTTACACCAAAACACACACATCACACTTACACAATGCAATAATCCAAGCCGACAAGGCATACACACCATTAAACCTCTCACACACAGAAGTGCCAGATAGTTTTTGCCGTTTGGTCACGAAGGAGGACAAAATTCAGCAATGGATTCGGAAGCCTTTACATGGGAGACATCCCCATGAACTTAATCAGAGTAACGTCGACAAAGCAGCGTCGCACGCCTGGTTGAGTCAAGGAAGTCTTTTCCCGGAGACTGAAGGATTCATGCTAGCTATACAAGATCAAGTAATTCATACAAAGAATTACTCAAAATACATACTTCGTGACTGGTCAATAACATCTGACTCATGCCGGAGATGCCATTACAAACCTGAAACGATCCAACACATCACAGCTGCCTCTACTCAGCTCGCTCAGTCCGAATACAAACACCGTCACGACCAGGTTGGCAAAATCATATACCAGAAACTAGCTGTTAAGCACCACCTTATAACCGATAAAACACCTTACTACAAGCTCACACCAAAAGTAGTAGCGGAGAATGACTCCTGTAGACTTTACTGGGATCGGTCGATTATTACAGATAAGACCATAAATCATAATCGACCAGATATCACCTTCGTAATGAAAAACACTAAGACAACCTATCTGATCGATATTGCGGTTCCAAATACACACAACTTACAAAAAACACACGCAGTTAAATTGGATAAATACACTGACCTCGCAGCCGAAATAAAACAACAATGGCGAATGGAACATGTCCACATCGTTCCAATAGTGCTCAGTGCCACCGGGGTCATTCCACACACACTACATAATAGTTTGAGCCTCTTGGGTCTCCCAAAATACACATATGTCACTATGCAAAAGGCAGTGATCATAAACACATGTCGTATAGTACGGAAGTTCCTCAGTAATACGAATCCGACTGCGATATGTGAAAGCACAAGACCTGCTTCTACTCCATCTGAGCCATCTACAGTGAGCGAACAATACACTGACACTCATCTTACAGACACACAACACACATACATAAACACACAATACACTAACACTGAAAGACAAACACTTAACACACATACAGATCCAGATTCGTCGGATGAAGAGGGGGGATCGAACAACTGCCGCACTGTCACTGTTACCGCTCTGGTGCACAATCCTCCCCAATTCAATAACACACAAGGTCCGTCAACCTCTGTACCATCTAAACGCGCAGTTCCAGGAACACCCGATCTTAATGAGCAATTTGATGAATCAGAAAACATCTACACCAAGAAACGTAAAATAGAAAGACACATCCACACACATACACAAACACACACACAAACACAAACAGTCCTTTCCCTTCCCTCTGTCCCTACTCCTACCTACCATCTAAGGACACGAAAGCGAACTAGGCATTCACAGCCGTCTGTCATTGAGCCAACATCTACGCTCCCACAAAAGTCTCGTCGTACGAACCAGTATACACCAAAATAGACGCATAACACCTCGTTTCAAGCAACAACAACAACAATATAAGGAGTGATGTGACAAACCCGTCCGTGAATGTACTACGGTACTTTTACGGATTGGTTTGGCACATTACCCTTCCACAGAGCCTAATACCTTGCATAATGCCGGTATAGGTGAATGTTACCCAGTACTGTCCTACTGAGTAGTGAGCGCCAGGTTGGCGTAAGAGTCTATAATAATAATAATAATAATTACCTCCACTTCAACTTCGGAGGTATGGAGAAGAGTGAGGGCCATTACAGGGAAATCCTCCCGTTCACCAATGCACTCCCTTCTCGTCGTCGACGGTCGGAACATCACTGAACGCGCAGAAATAGCTAATTGTTTAGCTAAACACTTTGGGCGCGTCAGTGGCTCCCAAAACTATGACCCGGAATTCCTGCGGATCAAGATCGAACACGAACAAAACGATCTTGATTTTTTCTCAGATGAATCCCTCCAGTATAACCAACCGTTTTCTCTGCAAGAATTACTAGAGGCGCTTCGGGGATCTGGGGACACATCCCCTGGACCTGATGAGATCCCTTACGCCATGATCCGGAACCTGCCTTTTCCTGGTAAGTGTAGGTTACTGAATCTTTACAACGAAATTTTTAGGCAAGGCGTTTACCCTCCGCAGTGGCGGGAAGCTACCATCATTCCGCTGCTAAAAGAGGGTAAAGATTCATCGCAACTAACGAGCTACCGTCCAATATCCTTGACTTGCTGTTTCAGCAAGGTATTGGAGAAAATGGTGAACAACCGTCTCGTCTGGTGGCTGGAATCCCACAACCTCATACCTAAACATCAATGTGGGTTCCGCCGATACCATTCGACCACGGACCATCTTGTTCGCCTCGAGAATGCCATTCAAGACGCCTTTCTCCAACGAAAACACCTTGTGGCCGTGTTTTTCGATTTGGAGAAAGCTTATGATATGACCTGGAGGTATGGCATTCTCAAGAAGCTACACGACTGGGGTTTAAGAGGTAACCTCCCTCAGTTCGTAAAAAGTTTTCTGGCTGACCGTTCTTTTCGTGTCCGGGTAGGTTACACTGAGTCTGCGGCCCACTCCCAGGAGAATGGTGTTCCTCAAGGCTCCACCATTAGTGTCACCTTGTTTTCCATCGCAGTCAGTCATATTGCAGCTTCAGCCCCAATTCGTCGTTGCTTGTACGTTGATGATCTCACAATTTTCTATGCAGCCGATTCCATTGAGGATATTCAACAACGGCTGCAACAAGGCATTAACGAAGTGGTGACTTCTGCAGAAGCTCTTGGTTTTCGATTCTCACCACAAAAAACATCGGTGGTACACTTCTGCAGAAAGCGCAACGCACATCCGGATCCTGTTCTCACACTGAAAGGATCCAACCTTCAGTGGGTCGATAGCGTCAGGTTTCTAGGATTTATTTTTGATAAACAACTAACGTGGCGTCCACACCTCCAAGCCTTAGCTGCGAGTTGTTGCAGGACAATAAACATGCTTAAGTGCTTGGCAGGTGCATCGTGGGGTGCGGGCCGGGAGTCGTTGCTTCGCCTGTATCAATCGCTAGTTCTGACTAGGATTGATTACGGCAGCATTGCTTACTCCTCCGCCCGGGTGTCTACGCTTTTACTCCTAGATCCTGTTCACCATGCAGGCATACGACTGGCTATGGGAGCATTTCGAACGAGCCCTTCTATGAGCCTCTGCGTAGAGTCGGGTCTTCCTCCGCTGCGACTGAGACGTGAGCGTCTCTTGCTCAATTATGCGGCGGGGATATATGCAACACCTTCACATATAAACCACTCGACTCTATTCAGATACCGTTTACAGGGGCTCTACGGTCGACGTCCCACCATAAGTCGACCAGCGGCCGTTCGAACGCAGGAGTTATTAGAGAGTCTGCACTTACAGTTCGCCAAGGTGCTTCCCAAACGTCCTATGGAAGTACCTCCTTGGCTGATCCCTAAAATAAGGTGTCGTTTCGACCTGACTGGTCTCAACAAGGAGGAGACCAGTTCATTCGAACACCGATCCCGCTTTTATTAGATCATTAGCGAACTTGACTCTCTCTGCATATACGCAGATGGTTCCAAAACAGCTACGGGTGTTGGAAGTGCTATCGTCATTCGTGACGATCCTCACGCTTAGTCACTTCCTCCCCAGGCCACTGTGTATACTGCAGAATTATTTGCTATTCTGCAAGCCCTGCGATTCTGTCAAACATCCGAAGACAGCGCATTCTTCATTTGTTCCGACTCATTGAGCGCGTTGCAAGCGATCTGCCACTCTCATACCATCGATCCACTGGTGCAGAACATCCTAACGTATCTCTACATGCCCCGCTAAAAGTCTATCACCTTCTTTTCGATTCCCGGACATGTGGGGACACCTGACAATGATCTCGCCGACCAGGCAGCACGTCGTGCAGCCGAAGTCGGTGAGCCACAGGACATTGCCATACGCCCAGAGGATCTGAGAGTGTGCATTAGATCCGCGATCGATCAGAAATGGCAACGTGAGTGGAACAACCTCACGGCTAAGCTCAGACAGGTGAAACCTGAGGTCCGAAGAACTCCGGCACCTGTAAATCTGAGCCGGGGAGAGAGTGTGGCCCTGACGCGTTTACGCTTGGGCCTCACGGCGTTAACACATCGTCATCTTCTCGCCGGTGAGGATCAGCCAAGGTGCGCCGCCTGCGGGACGGCGCTGACCGTGAGGCATATAGTTGAGGAATGTGTAACCTTTGCGCCATTGCGCCAGAGGTTGCAGCTCCCGAATAATGTAGCCGAAGCGTTATCTTATGATGCTATCTCTGAAAGAAGGATGATTGAATTTCTCAGAAATTCCCATCTTCTTCAGAGACTGTAGGGGCTTTACATCTCTTAATTTTAGAAAGTCGTCTCTTTTTATCTCCCCCGATAGAATTTTAATTACAGTCGATTTTAATTTATGTGTTTAAAAAAGTATTGTGTGTGTCTTAATTTATTTATTTATTAACAATACCTTGTTCCAGCTAGTCTGGCAGGGTACTTTTAGTTTTTCGTTATGCCACTAAGGGCCTTTTACACCCTTAGTGGTACTGTTTGTTATTCATACTTGTTGTTTTGTTTCCGTTATTGTTTTTAACGATGTACCACCGAGGGCCTTTTACACCCGAGGTGGTACATCATTTGTTTCCTTTTATCTGTGATATTTTGTTATGCCGCTGTAGGCCTTTTGTTATGGCTCTACAACGGTATTGTTTTAACCCCTTATTGCTTCACTGGTCGGCCTGTGGCAATAAGTTTTATCTGTGATTATAACTGTGATATATGTTTCTAGTCTCTGTGTTTTCTAGTCGGTACTCTCCACTCCGAGGCCCTTTACGCCTCGGAGGGAGTTCCAGCGATAGCTTCCAGGCCTTGGTGACCGGACGCTCTGTCTAGTGCTTATCGTACCGTCACCAAGGACTGTCCCCTCTTTTTAAGCCCTGGAATGGCAGGGTCCATCGATGGATTTTATTATGTGTATGTTTTGTCCCTTGTCTATCGCATTTATGTGTTCCTGTCTGTTTTGTGTATGTTTTATCTTTACCGTTTATGGCGGCGCATGCCCTCTGTTGGCCATGCCGCCGGGTGCTGCTGACCGCGCCATCCACCGGCAGCAGTACCCCAATTTTAATAAAAAAAAAATAATAATAATAATAATAATAATAATAATAATAATAATAATAATCTTTATTCTGTTCGACCGTAAATACAGTATAGAATACGTCATAAGTACATATGTATTATTATTATGAGTTAATCATAGAAACTATTAAGATTATAATAATTATTTTTATATAGGAACTGGCGTAACTGTCTTTTAAATTGTATAAATCGTAACACTTTCAGTTCATTTGATAAGTTATTAAATATCTTAATACAAGAAACTAATGGTCTTTTTAATCCAATTGTTAAACTTGAATTTGATATCGACATACTTGTTGATTTGAATCAACCTAGTTACTTGTGTAGGTGATAAAAGCGTAGTTCGGAACCAAAACTTTTCAAAAGTCTCTAAAAAGGAACTGTTTCGTTGAAGAGTTTAGTGAAATAAGAATCAGCAATCACTTTTTAAAGTATCTAATTTTAATTGTAATTTTAGTTTTAGTATATTTATTAACATTATTATATTTTAAAGACAAATTGACTTTGAGATCTGAGAATATTTGAAGCTGATTTTTAATCTATATATATATATATATATATATATATATATATATATATATATATATATATATATATATAAATCTCGTGTCACGATGTTTGGCTGCGATAAACTCTGAAACTACTGAGTAGATTTTGATCAAAATTGGTCAAAATTGGTAACTATCTGTCCATTTTGTCTATTTGGTCCAACTTAAGATATCGGACAGTTTTTATCTCAATTATTGACCTTAATATTTTTTTTGCAAATTAAATGTCTATCTATTATATAAAAGGTAAATACCACTCAGCTATCACGAAATCTCCAGAACTATAATACCTACAAACTTGAAATTTGGTATGTAGGTCCCTGTTAGATCGTAGACGCTCGCTAAGAAAGGATTTTGCAAAATTTTTAGTCTAACCGTAGAAATTGACGAAAAACCGCAAAATATCAATTTTTTAATACTGTATACACATATCTGTGGAAAAATTTATAAAAAAAATCATGCAAATTAATTTGTTGCTAAGCATTTGGAGAACAATAATTTTGAAATTTTTGTAAGTATTAATAAGTATTTCTATAGATACCACCAATGATATTTTTACCTACGACTACTATGAAATTACTTATCTACTGTGCAAAATACTATTTGTATCCTATAAAGAAATAAACAACTGGATTGTCCAGTTTTCATCAGTTGACACTTCTGCTGTTTTCAGCTAATTCCATACATATGAAAATTACATATGTTATAAAAATATGAATATGACTTGAAAATATGAAAATATGAATAATATTTTAGAGTTGTCGAGCGAGTGAAGCAAAGCACACAAGAAACTGATTTTGTACAAAATTTCAGAATATCAAATTTAAATGGACGTGTGGTCACATTGTCCGTCAGTCACACCAAATAGGGTGTAAATTAAAAAGCTGAAGAAATTTAACAATTTTTACTTAAGTACTGTTGAGATCTCTGTGAAAGATGAAAGTGACGTTAAAATGGTTTCCTATGGCCTTGGTGACTTGAAGGGCCTAAAATTGAAACAATTCTAAAACTGTTGGTATAGGTACCCATACTAAGTTATTGGGCGAGCAGGGTCAAGTGCTATAAATAATTGATTTTGCACAGAGTTTTGGAATATATCATTGAATTAACCTATAAATTTTACCTATAATTAAATATAACATCGTTTGACATCTAGGTTGTGTAGACACCCGGTAAATGGCGCTGTGTTTCGATTTCTAGATTACACATTCTATTCCACGTCATATTTGTTTATGTTCACAATGGCAATGATTTTTATAATTATACTGTGTATTGTGTTATAATTGTGCAGTGTATCGTTTGAAATGATAAGAAAAAATTAATTCAGTCAATTATAGCTACTGAGCCACAGCAACGCGTGGCCTGGTCAACTAGTATTTCTATATAAATGGACGTAATCATCAAATTGTTATCAATACCTATAAATAAAATAGAAGGGTCTGTCTGTGATTTTCGAATTTTTAAGGATTAGCATATTTTTCAGTTAGCAAATTCGACATATATACCAAATATAACTTTAAAAAAATTTTTGTCTGTCTGTCTGTTTGTACGAACCGATTTAACTCAAAAACGATTAAAGCTATTGAGTTGAAATTTACAGGGAATATAGACATTAACCTCCCGATCAATCTTAACCACATTTTAATGTGATCTCCCAAATGGTAATGTACAAGATATTCAAATAGAATCTTCAGTAAAAGTAAATGGTCTTCTAAATAAAGTAGATTGTAGAAGTTTTCAATTATGAAAATTTTAATTAAATTATTTTTAACTTGGTGCCATTTCCGGTTATACCGAAAGTTGACACCGAATTTGTTATTTTTTGACAGCAAATTTGAATTCACGGGAAATTGTTACTAATATTCTATGTGACAGTGACATTTCAGCTTTTTGACTTGATAAAGGATGGTCACATAGAGCATTTTTTAAAAATATTTTCTGTTTATTGTGCAAATCTTTTTTTTTTTTGTTTTTTCAAATGCATCGCCTATATTTTTTATCATAATTATGTAGATAAATGTAAAGTCTATCTATTACTATAAGATATTCTTATGCCTAAAACTGATATTTTGGAAATTACATAGAAATTATATAATAAAATGATCAGTTAGGTTTTCTATGGGCACGGCTGACACAAAAACCACGGGACAGATTTCTGTGAAACTTCGTAAATTTATTCCTTAGATTCTTCACCGTCTCAACATCCACAACATCTCCAATCAAAATTATCACAATATTCTTTATGGGGGTTGATATATTCAAGACAAAAGTTGATATATCAAAAATATTTAATATACCCTGTTTCAAATACAATTGATCATGAGAAAAAGTTAAAAAATTAAATAATTCTTATATTCGAAAGAAATCAATCTTCAATTTTTTTTAAAAACAAACTGCAATTTTAAAATTTATGTAAGTGCAATAACGAAAGAGGCAAAGCCAAGAAAAACGGAAATTATTTAAATTCAAAAGTGATGAAGCATGGTTAAATTTAACTGAAATGGGCCATACTAATAAACGGAAAAAAAAGAAAGAAAAACAAAAGATTACCTAGGTTACGATAAAAATATTTAAAAATTTTAATTTTAATTTCAAATTTTTACTAAAATTTCACTTTAGAAAAGGATAGTAATAAAGTTTAATTACAGAGGAACTGAACATAATTTTAAATAAGCATCTGCATAACATGGTCTAATACAGACGCCACTTATTGTTAGAATTATATTTTTTTTATCTACAAAATCATCAGTCTACAGAATTGATTTATTTATTAGTTAAGAAAATAATTCAAATATAACTAACAATGAATATTTTAAATGAGTTTAAAAGAATCAAAACGACACTGTTTATTAAATTACGTAAGATCTGACTCTAACTTGTTATAAACGTGGTCAAGTGGGAGTAAGCTGATAAATGCGAATTTATAAGGATTTTCTTGTACTACATTTGATTGTACTTTGTTTTTTTGCATAAAATTTTAAAATTACTTCATTTTCTTAAAAAACGGTGGCAACCCTAATCACCGCATATACCTATAAAAATTTATCCTACTAAAAAAAAAACCTCCCATAACATCTGTAAGTGTAGCAAGTACTTACCGCATAAATATTTTTTGTATATGTCAACATCTAATAGTATGTTATACACCAAGGGACTAAGGTGTAAGTTTTAATCCCGTGTGTGAAGTTTCTTGCTAGGGGGCCTCTAAGGCTCGAGGGTAACAATTCACACGAGGGACCAAAACAAACACTTTAGTCCCCTGGAGCATATACAATCTTTTTGCAATTCCGGAATATTTAAAGTTATAAATATCAAATAAAAATTTAAAAAAAACGCCGTGAGCAGCGGAGCCCCATCACGGAAGTCAAATTTTTCCCTTCATCTCCGGTACTGAATGTCTACAAGCGAAATGTGATTGAAAGTCTACAAGCGATTTGTCATTTTGGTGGTTTCAAAGCTGATGAGGAGTGTCCGGCTGATCGGGGTTTTAAAAAAGGTTTAAAGTTTTTAAAGGCAGAATCTCAGTAAATTTCAATTTTATGCCGATAGCAGTTAGCAGAAAAAAAGCCAACACAATTCGTACGAGGGCATTCCTACCCATGCTTATCCGCCAACTGCCTTTGTGTTTTATTTTTAAATATTAAAAAAGGCCCTTAAATAGTAAAATGGAAGGTCTTTATGAAGATAGTTTTTCTTTCCAAAAAAATCCAAAATTTCTATTTTATAAATAAGAATCAAAAATGCCTACTTTATAAATAAACATTAACTTTAATAACGTTTTTAAATTACTTAATATGTATGTATTGCATTTGTTATAAAAGTAAGCTCAATTTTTTTAAATTTTTAACTTTACTATTCGCCTACTTGTCTTATAGTATAGATATAAAGGATTTTAAAGACATTTAACAATACTATTGAATTCCGATATAAAAATGGGAGAAGTGGGGGGAAAAGTAATGCGGAATCCCTAAGAGGCACCAACTGGATACTAACTCAATACATGTAAAAAAATTCAGCCCCCTACATTTACTCAGAGAGTCTCTAGACGTGTTAGAAGAAAGGCAACAAGATCAAGGAAATATCGGCATAAAAATCGTGTGGGTAAGGGTTAAAAGTTGAAACCTCCAAAAAGCAGTGGCTGGCTATTAACTTAACCTGCACACAAAATTTCAGCCCTCTAGGTTTATTTGGGGAGATTTTGACCCGAACGAAACTTAAAAAACAAGAAAAATCATGTTCTTTTTGGTATAAATATGGTGAGGGTACGAGTTAAAAGTTGACACCCCCAAAAGGCACCCCCTTGATACTAACTCAATCCGAATTCAAAATTTCAGCCCTCTAGGTTTATTTGGGTTAATTTCGAAAACGTCGAAAAATCATGAAACTGTAGCTTAAAAATGAGGGGGTAAAATATTAAAACCTCCAAAAGCACAACCTAGGTACGAACTCTATCCACACAACAAATTTCAACCCTATACGTTAATTCTGGGGGGCTGGGGGCGCGTTGGATCCAGCCAAAATCGTCTTTTCCCCCTCTACTCCCTCCAAATCATACCAGGAAGCTGAATTTTGGATATGTTGTAGATAATTGACCAAAACTTTATTTCCAACCGGTTTGGAAAAGCTTTATTGTTTTGTTGCCCCCCACCACCACCTAAAGTTTGGGTCGGATCCAAAATTTGACCCCACGTTGATAGTATGAGGTGCATCGAATTGAGCTTCACTTACCAAATTTCAGCTCTTAACTTCCATAGGGGCACCCTACACCTATTAAAAGGTAGCGGGAATATATATATATATATATATATATATACATATATATATATATATATATATATATATATATATATATATATATATATATATATACATATATATATATATATATATATATATATATATATATATATATATATATATATATATATATATATATATATATATATATAGTAATGGACAAAACTTATGGACACCCTATATAATATATAATATTTTATCTAATATGTATCATTTACTCAACATTCGCTTATAAACATTCGCTATCTTTCTTTCTTTTCCGTTTATTAGTATGGTCCATTTCAGTTAAATTTAACCATGCTTCATCACTTTTGAATTTAAATAATTTCCGTTTTTCTTGGCTTTGCCTCTTTCGTTATTGCACTTACGTAAATTTTAAAATTGCAGTTTGTTTTTAAAAAAAATCGAAGATTGATTTCTTTCGAATATAAGAATTTTTTAATTTTTTAACTTTTTCTCATGATCAATTGTATTTGAAACAGGGTATATTAAATATTTTTGATATATCAACTTTTGTCTTGAATATATCAACCCCCATAAAGAATATTGTGATAATTTTGATTGGAGATGTTGTGGATGTTGAGACGGTGAAGCATCTAAGGAATAAATTTACGAAGTTTCACAGAAATCTGTCCCGTGGTTTTTGTGTCAGCCGTGCCCATAGAAAACCAAACTGATCATTTTATTATATAAGTTAAAAGCTGATATAAGCTGTAATTGATATTATAAAGTGTTTACATAAGCATATGATTGAAATATGATACATGTGTGAATGGTATGCAAAGAATGTTGAGTAAATGATACATATTAGATAAAATATTATATAGGGTGTCCATAAGTTTTGTCCATTACTATATATATATATATATATATATATATATATATATATATATATATATAGTAATGGACAAAACTTATGGACACCCTATATAATATTTTATCTAATATGTATCATTTACTCAACATTCTTTGCATACCATTCACACATGTATCATATTTCAATCATATGCTTATGTAAACACTTTATAATATCAATTACAGCTTATATCAGCTTTTAACTTTTTACTTCTAAGAATTGTTAATAGAAGCCTCATTTCTTAGTCAGCTAAATGCACTTTTCTAGAATATAAAGAAATAGTATAAATACAAGCGTTCAAGTCAATTTCAATGAGTTTAGTTTCGCTATTATTTAATTCAGTCTCAAAGTTCGCTAGACGTGAGGTTTCTACTATTGAAATTTGTAACAATTAAATATTTTATAATAAATATTGTAATAAAACGAAAAATAAAATTTATTTTTTAATCAACCTCGCGAACGAGTGAACATAACTGGCGCAGTCGTTCGGATCTGTAACGCGTTTTCGTGAAAAGTGGTTAAACTTGCGAACAAGTGGTTCGAGGGCATCGAAACATTTGCCGGAGCTAAACGGTTTATTTGGCTTTCGAGGGTTTCTCTTCACGGGAACACGGACACCAGCAGATCTTCGTGAACCTACAGCTGTTGGACTTGGAGCATACAAGGAACCAGCAACTACAACGCTGACCTACGGTGAGGGCATATCATCCAGTGGAGCTGCTACAACCATCCGTACTATGGTCGCATTCTGGCTGTTCACGTAAGTCGATTTTTGTTTCAGTTGTTATTCATTGGAAATTTAATGCCTAATACCAAACCCAAATTATCCTTACTACGGGCAATTCCTTATAAGCGAAACTCTTCCCCAACACCTTTGACGCTGCAGTAAACGGGAGCGGTGTTGAAACCCAAAACTACCCCAACACTAGTAACGCCGCAGATTACGGAAATAGTGTTGAATTAAGTAATTCTTTAAATAATTTTTACGCAAATTTTGAAAATCTCAACCTAATTAATTTAAACGAAAACAAAATTAATCTAAATAATACAAATAATATTTCAAATAATTTAACAATGACAACGCCTAGTGAAGTCTATAATGCATTAAAAATCCCAGAGGCCATTAAAGATTTACCAACCTTCGATGGTAATACACGCTTATTGTATGATTTTATAAATAATGTAGAAGAAATTTTAAGTCTCATTCCGGATGTTAACGGAACTAGCTATGGCAAACTTCTCCTTAGAGCCATTAGAAATAAAATCACTGGACAGGCTAATGAAATACTTAATGTGTATGGGACGCCTATCGATTGAGTTCAAATCAAAAATAATTTAATTACTCATTATTCGGACAAGAGGAATGAAACCAGTCTAATTAGAGATTTACATAACCTTAGACAAGGTAATCAAACTGTTGAGACTTTCTACAGTAGCATAATAGAAATTTTATCGACAATATCAAATCATGTTAAAATACATGAAAACAATGGAGATGTTCGAGCTTCCAAACTAAGTTTATATAGTGAAATGTGTTTGAATGTTTTCCTATCGGGATTAAGGGAATCTTTAGGATCCACCATTCGCGCAATGAAACCAAGCACATTATCAGAAGCCTTCAGCTTTTGTATAAAAGAGCAAAATATTTACTATACCAAATCGCAAACCCCAAACATAGTTAATAAACCGAAACCAATAGTTCAGCATAACAATTCTAATAACAATCGGTTACTTCCAAACCAATCACAACATCGTACATTTATTCCGCAACAAACGAACTATAGACCACACATGGTACAAAGACAATTTACGTTTAAACCCACAACAAATTCACCACAACAATCAACTTCCAGATTCCATCCACAACAATTAACGCGATATAAACCAGAACTCATGGAGATAGGAAGTAATAGATTAAGTATTAGGGCACAACCGCAAACACAGCAATATAATTCTAATAGTAATCGTGTATTTGCCCCTATGTCTAAACCAACTTTTGTTAGTGAAGAATTACATAATAACGAACAACAAAATTTCCAAAAATTAGACGACTTTGAAACTGCAAACACTGATACTACTGAAAACATCGACGTATATGACGAACAAGACAACGAAAACAATACGAATCCTATGTCCGTTGTCAGTTCCGAATACGAACTAGGCGATTCAAATTTTCAATCAACCTGGGACCACAATTTGGTTACCTAGACCTGAACACTCACGGCAACACACTTCCTTATATACATATTCAATCCCCATCCGGCAAGTACCTAAAACTCCTTATTGACACTGGCGCTTCAAATTCATTTATAAACCCGGAACATGTAGATCTAAATTATTGCGAAGAAATTACACCAATAGAAATCAAAGCAGTATTGAACACCTATCACTTAAAGAAAAAAATAACTTTACCTATGTGTAAAGAATTTAGACAACCAAACAATACGATCGATTTCCTAATTTTTCAATTCCATCAATATTTTAACGGTCTAATCGGCTTAGACATTTTGAAAAAGATTAACGCAAAGATTGATGTTGTTAACCAAATTTTAAAAACAAAAAACGCTACATTAAAATTATTATCAAAACCAAATTTCATGTCTGGAAAATTTATATTACAACCTTTTAAAAAATTATAGTTAAATTACCGGTCGATATCCAATCAGGAGAATTTATTTTAAAAAATATTTTCATTGACAATAAACTTCTGGTACCCGAAGGTATCTATAAAGCAAACGACTGGTGCTTTATTTGTACAGTCATAAATTTAACAAACGATAAACAAATTTTTTTTATAGAACAACCGATTATGGCAGTAATTCTAAATCACGAATTACTTCAATTTAAGGAAAACCAAATTAATTCACAAACAAGTAGCGTTTGTCATAGCATCGACAGCTTAATTCGAGTCGATCATTTAAATAGAGAAGAACGGTTCAAAATTATTAACCATTGTAAACAGTTTGACGATATTTTGTATCGCGAAGAACAAGACCTAACTTTTACGAATGAAATCAAACACCGTATCGTTACTAAAGACGACATCCCTATATACACAAAATCGTATCGCTATCCACAAATTCATAAAGAGGAGGTTAGGCGACAAATTGACCAATTATTAAAACAAGGTATAATTCGACCAAGCTATTCTCCTTGGTCATCCCCCATTTAGATTGTCCCCAAAAAAGCCGACGCAAGCGGAAAGAAAAAATGGAGACTTGTAGGCGATTATAGACGCTTAAACGAAAAGACAGTCGACGACAAATACCCATTACCAAACATCACTGATATTCTTGACAAACTTGGCAAATATATGTATTTTACTACCCTTGACTTTGTCAGCGGGTTTCATCAAATTGAACTCCATCCCAAAGATATTCCGAAAATACTATTTTCCAAATTTAAAAAGCAAAATAACCTTTAAAATTTATTTTAAGTTATAAAAGTTACTTAACTATTAAACTTCTAATAATAAAAAAGGAGACCCCCAAAACAAAAATTTCAGTTAACCCCTACACCAGTCCGTCCACTTGAAATCGCACATGCAGATATATTTTATATCGATAAACTTGTAATATTTACTACAATTGATAAATTTTCTAAATTTGCACAAGGATACATTCTTCTTAGTAGAAATAGCATACACCTAATAGAAGCATTTTCAAAATTTATAGCCACATAACCTACCACACTAGTTGTAGGTTCTGAAAAAGGATTCGATTCTATTCGATTTCGTCAATTTTGTGATAACTATAACATAAATTTGCACACTATTGCGGTACGAAGTGCAAATTCAAATTCACTCATCGAGCGATTTCACTCAACACTGTTAGAAATTTACAGAATTATCCATAAAGATCCCAAAAATAGAGAAATGGCACCCGAACAAAAATTATTATCTGCAATTTTCACGTACAACAATTCCGTACATTCAACTACTGGGTACACTCCTTTTGAACTATTCTTTGGCAGAACATATCAGATGAGCTTAAAACCTGACTTGAACGACATAAATGAAAAACAATCAAACTTGTACGACAAAGTTTATGACTACGTGTTAGAAAAGAAACAAGAAAAAATTGTAAAATTAAATAGGGATAGACATGAACCCCTAAATTACGTACCCGGCACAAACGCGTATCTAACTGAAAACAAACAATAACAAACTACATATAATGCTGTCGGTAACAGCACAGAAAATAGAAATAATAGACCAGACCAACAATCCAGTAATTAACCTAGGCCAAGCACGAGTCGTGAATAGTTATGACCATTATATTCACATTATTAATCTTAATAATTACAAGGAAAATCTATTTATTATTGAAAATTCAATCAATCTCATTTCACAAAAACTCCCTAATACAGAATTCGAAGAAATTATTCGGCTAAAATTTAAAGAATTGAAAGAAAATCTCCAAATTTTACCGCCAAAGAAAATTACTAAGCGAGGATTGATAGACGGTTTAGGCACAGTCATAAACAGATTACCGGCAACATGGATCATAACGACGCCGTCGAAATTAATAAAAATATAGAAAATTTAAAACTAAAACAAAATGACATTGTGAATCAGTTAAATAAACAAGTCCACATTAACTCCCAAATGATCGAACGATTTGAAAACATCACCAAACACATAAACGATCAGCAAAATTCTATTAACAGATATTTGAAATCTTTATATACGAACATGGGTCAAAAAGAACAAAGCGAATTAAAATTATACAATACGCGTACAGAATTAATTTCATCATTGGGGCACTTAATGACTACATTAAAGATATCATACAATCCATTAATTTGGCAAAACTTAATATTGTCGCAAAGCCTATTCTATTTCCAGATGAACTAGAGTACGCTCACAATTCATTAAACAAACAAGGCATACCCATCAAATCATACGAACAAATATACGAGGCCCTTAAACTGCAGGCTTATTACAACGACAGCAACATAATTTTTAACATACAGATACCTAATTTTCAATCCTGTACCTATCAATTAAACAAATTAGAACCTTTACCAAATGTTCATTTAAAAACCGTAAATTTTCCCAAACCGTATACCATTTCCAATGAATATCAGTTGTCCGAGGTCGATACTGCGTGCCCCAAAATAGAGGAAATCTACGTATGCGACCCCAAAACTGCAGCAATTAAACTGAAAAATTCAAAGTGCATCGGAAATCTACTTTCCAATCAATCTACAACAACATAACCGAAATCAAACAAATCTACAACAACCATATCATCATTAAGAACGCATATGGAGTTGTCATTAGTTCAACATGTGGCATCAAAAATTGAACCATCATGGGAACCATTTTAATGCGCTTTGAAAACTGTTCCGTAAAAATCAACGATATTACCTACGATACTAAAATACTAAGAAATTGGGAAAAAATCTATTTGCAACCGACATACAATCTTCCGGTCAAGATATCCAAATTGGAAGAAAAACTGGACCTCAACAAATTGAAAAACTATCATTTAGAAAATCGAGTAGAAATCCAGCTACTGCGAACACATGGCACTATTCACGTATCTACTACTTACTTTATTCTTGCAACCATGTTAATCATCAGTTTATTATTCGTTACACAAGGAAGCCGTTCCAAGAGAATGCATCACTTCAAACACATATCCAAGAGGATTCTTCAATTCAAGTACAATACCAACCAAAAGCGCCGTCCCAAGAAGTCAAACTTCTATGGCCACCGCTTTCGTCTCAAGGAGGGAGAAGTAACGGACACAACTTATCAACACCCTATATAATATTTTATCTAATATGTATCAATTACTCAACATTCTTTGCATACCATTCACACATGTATCATATTTCAATCATATGCTTATGTAAACACTTTATAATATCAATTACAGCTTATATCAGCTTTTAACTTTTTACTTCTAAGAATTGTTAATAGAAGCCTCATTTCTTAGTCAGCTGAATGCACTTTTCTAGAATATAAAGAAATAGTATAAATACAAGCGTTCAAGTCAATTTCAATGAGTTTAGTTTCGCTATTATTTAATTCAATTTCAAAGTTCGCTAGACGTGAGGTTTCTACTATTGAAATTTGTAACAATTAAATATTTTATAATAAATATTGTAATAAAACGAAAAATAAAATTTATTTTTTTAATCAACCTCGCGAACTTTATAATTGTGTTCTACGGGTCCGAAAACGGATAGCGCCCCTACTCTCGCCTTTGGCCGTTCTTATCGTATAGGCTGTATAACGCTAATTTTTTCAATTGAAAAATTCGACTAAAAATTCTTAAAACATCGTTTATGCTATATGATAATATATGAATCAAGTATACTTTGAAGAAATAATCCATATTATACATATAAAAGATTTAAATTGCGTAGCAACCTTTATCAACAAAATTTATTTACTAACGCCATTTGCATTAGAAATTTTGCATGTAAAGCGGCCCCTACACGCTCAATAACATTGTGCAATCAACTTGTGTAATTTATTGAACTTCTCTCCAGAAAATTCAATAATTTGTAAAAGAAATTTGTACAATAAATTGAATGTAGAAATTGTATAATAATTTCATTGTTGTTTAATTTAAAATATTAAGTGATATAGATGTTGCGAAGCAGTAAATAATTACTCTTGCAAATCAATAAGTCAAACTGATTCAATAATTAGCCATCAAATATGGCATTATAAAAAAATTAGTAAATTGAAACTTAAATAAATAAAGTCGTATTGCGCAATAATATTTGCAGAGCCTGCAGACGTTACAGTATTCATTCACTGCACAATATATTTCACAATGTTTTTGATCAGCACAATATATTGTATAACCCTTCAATATAACCTACAGACGATCAATAATATTGTGCCACCTCAGATTTTGTGCAATATTATTGAGCGTTTAGGCGCCGTTTAAAACTTCAATTTATTAATTTTTGATTTGAATCAAAAAAAAAAAAAAAAATGGATAATTTCGATCAACTTGATATACAGGGTGTAAAATACATAACTCTCCGAAAAAATAGGAGGGAAAGGTCTCAATTTACTAATTAAGTTTTGCTAGTTAATTTGTTCCGATTATGTTTCATTTCAGAAATTTTTGATTGTCAAAAACTTGTTAAAAAATGGCCCCTAGAAAAAAATCCTTAATCAGGCTCTGACTACCTAACATATTTTTTGTTTTGTTTTTGTTAAACTTTTCGTCAACAAAATATGTTTACCGAATCCTTTGAAATTAAGTGTACAGTAGCGTACAAAAATAATTGAACATATTTTGTAATAAAACAATTGCAGGTAATATTTCATACTTATAAATTTAGCAAACATCTGTAAGCGACTTCTGTAATCAATCTATCATTGACTTACATCAGCTTTAAAAATTTCTTTAAAAAAAAATTCATTCTAAACAATTAATTAGAATTTTCCTAAAATTTTTGTAGGTCATTGTACATAAAACTTTCGCTTTATAAAAATATAGGTTAGTAGTGTACGTACCTTATTGTCATTAGGTCATTATACCTATTTACAAAATACAGCTAATTGAGCTAATACATACTTGAAGTCACATAAACAATATTTTATTAGTTATTTACCGGGTGTCAATTTAAAAACAAACCGGTCTCATATATTTGGAACTGTAAAAGATAATTAAAATTTCTCAAAACTTTTTCTAGAATATGGGGGAGAAGCTAATATAGCCAACATGATAATTTTTTGCAACTTTAAAATTATAATATCCTATTTAAGCATGAAAGCTCTTTAAAAATTAAAAATCACAAAGTGATTGAAAAAATTATCCGAATCGGCCGGGAATCGAACCCAGGATCTCCCGGTAACTAGCCAGGTGTGTTAACCATTACACCAATGATCCTGTGCTCGACAGTCGCCCGAGCCGGACATTTATTCAATCACCTAGATGTGTATTAGTACTCTCTCTAATTCGAGAAACAGTTACAATTCTTCAATTTCAAATATTATCGAGTGCTTGTGAGACATTACTACGTATGACAAACTTTTGGTGTAATGGTTAACACATCTGGCTAGTTACCGGGAGATCCTGGGTTCGATTCCCGGCGATTCGGATAATTATTTCAATCACTTTGTGATTTTTAATTTTTAAAGAGCTTTCATGCTTAAATAGGATATTATAATTTTAAAGTTGCAAAAAATTCTCTATATTAGTTTCTCCCCCATATTCTAGAAAAACAGTTTTGAGAAATATTAATTATCTTTTACAGTTCCAAATATATGAGACCGGTTTGTTTTTAAATTGACACCCGGTAAATGAATAAACTAATAAAATATTGGTTTGAAGACAAGACTACTACATATTATGAATGATATGCCCGTGACGGGAAACACAAATCATTGTCAATAAATGCATACATAATACATATACATGCTAAAATGTATTTTTTTCTTTCCATGTGTGTGTATGTGTGTGTGTTTACCGTGTAGAATTCTACACAGTACACACTACACACACATACATATACATCGAACTAATCTTTTAAAAAATTATGTAGTTTCTAACAATGTTTATTTTATTTCTTAAGTAAACATTGACATTGTTTTGTAGGTACGAGTATGTATTTGGAAATATAATGAATATACTCATCGGCAAAATTAATCACCTTTTAAAAATGTTAACATTATTTTAATTTTAAATTTCGTTTGTGATATTGAATGTTATTTGCTGAATAAACGATTTAACAATCAGAATTCATTTCAGTTTTTTTTTTTAAATTTAAACGATTTTAAAAAATTAATAAAAATTGACTTTTAGGATTAGATATTTAGGATTTGACACGTTGTCTTATCGTCTGTACGATAAATATTATACTGACGCGAGGAGAGACAACATAGGTAAAATGGTATTTTTTTCCGCAATATAAAAATTAAAAGCAACTTTTAATTTATTTTTAATAAAAATTTAATTTTTTTTACTTTTTATTGTTTTTTGAAGTAAATATAGATTACAGTATAGCAGAAAATGCTTAATTTATTGATAAATTACGTACTCACTAAACAAATCGAATCTAATAACACAGTTTCAAAAAATAATTTATACATTATACTATTTTTAGGTTGACGGTTAATTTTGTTGATGAGTGTAGTACTCTAAAAATTGATGAAGTGATGAGTCGTATGATTCCCACGGTTTCGTATTCACAAATTTCCTTTGTTTTTGTTTATATTATAAATTATACTGCCCAACTAAACAAAAGTGTCGTAAGTGCAAATTTTCGAATTTTGAGTTATGTACCATTTCGGACGTTTTGGACTACGAGGAATCCATTGAACTTGTCAAAAATGGTATAGCTCCAACCGTTCGGAGCTACAGACTTCGAGCTAGCCGTATGTATACTAAAATGCTGTCATTAATAAGTAAGAGTGCGGTAAGTACAGTCTACTAAGCAAAAATGCAGTAAATTCAATGCACATATGGCACCCTTGCTTAGTTTGCTGCACATGCGGCATTTATGCTTAGTAGATGTAAAACTTCTGTTGCACATACGACATTATTACAATCTTCGTTTGATAATTTCGTTAATTTTTGTTATGTTTGTTTGTTGATTTAGCGGTCATTGTATTTGTTGCTACAGATAAGTGAGCTTTAATCATATTTTTTGTGAACTTTGAAGTTATTTGTAGTAATGAATTCGTTACCAGACATAGTGTCAAGTCGTACAAAACAGTTAATTAACTTAGCCATTGAAAAAAATTAAAATCAGGCTAGTGCCGTTGAACTTCGTATGGAGGATGAAGAATGTGAGGTCTCTACATCAACAGAACTTGCTAAAATTCATAATAATGAGCTTTTATCGATAACAGATCCTGTAAACAAGGCTTTTAAATAAAATTGACATAGTGTTTGAAAAATTACCAAACCGGATCGGCTGGGACTCGAACCCGGATCTCTTGGTTCCGTTGGTTCCTTGATAACCAAGAGATCCGGGTTCGAGTCCCAGCCGATTCGGTTTGGTAATTTTCAAACACTATGTCAATTTTAATTAACATAATGAATTGTCCATTTGCCAAAGTACATCGAGTGTTCAAGTATCAGCTAAAGCTGGACATTGAGTGAACATATGAATATTGGTGTAAGAATTGGAAAGAAAACAATAATAATTTAAGATTCGACTTGAGAAATGTTTTGTAAACTTAGAATTCGAAAGAACTGTAAAAGCTGAACAAAACAATCTAGCTTTTTGTAATACACCTACTGAAGATAATGGAAATGTGGAAAATGAATTAAACATAGGCCTAGGTGAAAACAAGCCTATTGAGGTTATTGAAATTCGGCATGACACCGCTGAGACTTCAGTTTCTTATGGTGATGCAGGTAAAAATAAGAAAAAAAGGAAGAAATTTAATATTAGTTTAAAGAAAGGAAAAAGAATTAAAATTGAAAAATTGAAAAGTAGCCACTCAGTGGTGAAAAATCCATGTAATGTACAAAATTTCTGTAAAAGAAAGTGCATTCAAAACATTATTGAAGCAAAGAGAGAGGAAATTAATAAACAATTTTGAAATATTTCATGGTCTGAGCGCGGAAATTTTGTATTTTTACAGAGCTAAAAATATTATTTTACATCCTTGCTCTGAGATGGGTAGCAACAGTATTTAATGTTACTTATGGCACTTTCAATCGTCCTAATGAAAAAGTAATACTAAGCAAAAATCCCGTAAGTACAGTTTTTATTGAAAAAAACATATTTCTAAGCAAAATTTTGCAATAAAATTGTGCAGAACTGCTTAAAAATATCTCTTACACAAAATAAAGAAAACTGCTTTAAGGTTCTACTGATACAAAAAAAAACAGCAAGTCAAAAAGTTTTGATCTCAATTTTCTCGAAAACTTGAATTTGTTACTTAATGCACTTTTGCTTAGCACGGCAGTATAATGATTTAATGTATGTATGTGTAATGAATCTATTTTGACAACATATTCTTTTATGTTTAATTTATTGAACAAAATTCGTTTCGTGATTATCAGTGTCGTCACCGGAACTTGAATAAGTGTGTGCTTTAACAATTGTGCCTACATTAAAAATGCGTGAATTAAAAAAGAAAAAAATTTAACAATTAATAAAAATTAGAGGTAATTTGTAAAACTAAAAATGTCGAACATATTAATGAAATTGTAAGACATTATAAAATTCAATATGCCACTCAATATAAAATCAAAAATTAAAATTTAAAAAATACTACTGTCTTTTCAATTGTATTAATTAATTTTTAGAAATATCACTATTATACGTTATAATAAAATAAGTAAAGTTTTTTATTGCATTACGAAAAAGAATACTGCTAAACTGCCACTAAAATTTTAAGAATGCGACTTTGACTTTAAAGAGCCCCTGTTCAGTCTTACTGTTCAAGGCCGAACTGTATTTCTAAATTTGCCGGTATCGACAGATATCTGAGTCAATATTTATAAAAAACATACTTGTTTTGTATTTATGTGTGTGCCAACAGTGAATGAAGTTGGAATCAAATAAATTTTGTAGCAAAAATTAACAACAATATTTTATAACAGTTAAAGAAAAAAGTTTTTAATTTTTTAAATTTACAATTAATGGAATTTCTTTTTAAAAATTTATAACTTCTGTGTTCTGTTCTTGTAACTTTTATAAATTTATAACTTCTGTGTTGTGTTATCTTTTTGGTTGTTTGGCAATTCGTATTTTTTAATTTAATTTGTTATTCAGTTAATACTGTGTAGTGCAGAGTTATGGTTTTTATAACATTCATAATGTCCTGTGATATAAAAAACTAAAAAAATTTAAAAACTAAAAAAATAATTCATACTTATTTTAATCAAAATTATTAAAAAATTGTGTTAGCTTTTCTATGAAGAATACAGTACATTTGAATTCGACAATCAACACATGTTTACATATTATGTTAAAAAAAAATTTATTTTTAAAAAAATTTTTATTATACAGGGTGCGAATAATTTTAGTTTGGTCAGAGGCGTATTCAGGGAAATTTATATTAAACGACGAGCTGGCTGGAATGCGATTTTTTCAGATAGCGAATTCCGAAAAAAAATTATGTCTTCGGCAATTGTACATCGAGATAAACCATCTGTTAAAAGGAAGAGAGTTATTTACTTTACACCCTGTAGAAAAAGTTGCTAATAAGGCTGTAGAAGAACGGCTACCAAAAAAATAAAAAAAAAATATATGAAGAGCAATATAAAATTTTTATTACATGGTGCAGTAAAAGAAAATTGGAGAATTATTATAATGAAGATGTATCGCTAGCATTCTTTTATGAAAAGTCAAAATCAGTGGGTGCATCTACGCTGTGGTCACGCTACTCAATGTTAAAAGCAGTAATAAATATAAAACACAATACAGATATAAGTAAATACCATAAATTTCACGAAGAATTTTTTCAACCTTCTCCCAAATTGCGTGGACTAGCTTTATAGAAGGATGGACATAATGAAACCAATATCTTCTATTTCATAGCTTTTCTTTATTAAAATTGCCAAAATATTTTCGATATGTTTAATATCATCTTCAGTGGCTGAAGATGATATTAAACATATCGAAAATATTTTGGCAATTTTAATAAAGAAAAGCTATGAAATAGAAGATATTGGTTTCATTATGTCCATCCTTCTATAAAGCTAGTCCACGCAATTTGGGAGAAGGTTGAAAAAATTCTTCGTGAAATTTATATATCCCAAAAAAATATTGTTGTAAATACCATAAACTTGTATCTTTTTTGAAAAGAAAAAATGATGGCTATATACCCAAAATATCTAAAATACTTTCTAAAGAACAAGTGGAGAAATTTTTAATAGAACTACGGATGATAAATATTTAATGACGAAAGTAAGCAACCGACTAATTCCCAAATTATGTGCCAACCTATAGATAAAGCTGTCAAATTTTTATTTATTTTTGATTGATTCATTATTAATTCATTATTAAAAACTGCGATGGAAATGAAATTGTAAATTGTAAAAAATATATGGCATTAAGAAAAAATGAGACAAATCATTTTATATTTTTTGTCAATTACAAAAATAACAAATGTCTGTTCAACCTGTCGGCAAAAACACATTTGGCAAACTGCTTCAAAATGTAGTCACGTTTTTAAAACTGGAGAATCCATCCTCATACATTGGGCATTGTTTCAGGTGTACATCTGCATTTTTATTAGCAGATTCGGGGGCAAACATCAACATTGTCAAACGACATGGGTCTCGAAATGACTCTATATAAATATAAATGTAAACATTAAAAATATTTAAAGTTTTAATTACTTTGTCAATTTCACTAGAATTGAGTAGAATTTACTAAACGCGTTTTCAATCTCGCGATCATCATCAGAGTAATTGAAGAAATGTATGTGGGAGTGTAATAAATACTCTTACAAAAGAATTTGGGAAAAACCCGTCATTATACTATTTCATATGAAATAGGCTGTACAATAACGTACCTGATAAACCAGTTTTGAATAATAGAGATAATTATTTTTATCTGTGTAAGGTAAAAATTTTTAACCAATATGTTTAAGAATAAAGGAGGGGTGTCCAAAATGTTAAAGTTGCTGAAAATTATATTTTTTCGTTTAGAAGTTCAGTTTTAATAAAGGTGAATTATTTAGGTCGTTTTGATCATTTAAAACCTCCACTTGTGGGTCACTGTTCAATCTATTAATTTCAAGAGCCTCCAAGAGATTCAGTTTTGTACCCTTTTGACAAATATGTAGAACTTTTGGTTTGTGATTTATATTGGGGAAATGACCTGTTTCTAAGACGTGTAAACCAAAATTTGAGCTATGAATTTGAGATCCAACATGTTCCTTATACCTTGTCTCGAAGCTGCGACCCGTCTGTCCCACGTATTTAGCATTACACTGCGAACAATCTAAGCGGTAAACTCCACTCTTTTTTAGCGGATCAGTTTTTTCTTTTGCGTTAAAAAGTGAACGGCCGAGGTTTCCAAATGAACAGAAGGCGGGTGATATATTATATTTTGAAAATAAATTGCCTATTTTTTGTGAGATGACACCTAGGAAAGGGAGTGATACATAATGTTTTGGATCTGGACCAGCAGTAATAGATGGATATATTTGTTCAATGGTGATTTTGTGTTGTTTTTTACGAATGAGTTCATTTATTAAATGGGTTGAAAAACCGTTGTTGAGGGCGATTTGTTTTATTGTGTTAAGTTCAGTTTCTCGGTCTTTTGGTAGAAGAGGAATAGCGAATGCTCTGTGGATCATTGAACGATACGCAGCTAGTTTGTGGGACCTGGAGCTAAAGGAGTCAGCAGGTATAGTTAAATCTGAAAATGATGGTTTACGGTAGATATTATAGATGAATTTATTGGTGTCTCTAAGGATGGTTATATCAAGGAAATTTATGGATTGGTTTTCTTCTATTTCTTTGGTAAATTGGATTTTTGGGTGGATGCTGTTGAGATATTTTAAATAGTTGTCCAGCTGTAGTATTTATTACACTCCCACATACATTTCTTCCATTACTCTGATGATGATCGCGAGATTGAAAACGCGTTTAGTAAATTCTACTCAATTCTAGTGAAATTGACAAAGTAATTAAAACTTTAAATATTTTTAATATTTAAAATGAAATTTCACAAAGTAAACCTCTCAACAATAAATGTAAACATTAATTCTAAATAAAATTTCCTCAAAACATACATATATCTGTTTTGTTGTCCTTTGTCTACATAATATGTTTCAATTAATTTATAAATTATAATTAATTGCCTGGCAACGCTATTTAAATAATAATTGAATTAGAGTGCTGTGGTCTATAAATTAAACTTACTGACTGGTGTCATTCTGTAAATTCCGTTTGCTGATTGGCTTAAAAGCAGCAGAAAAATAATTTTTTAGTCCCTTGGGACTAAAAGTGGCACTTTACACCCTATTATGAGGGACTAAATAAGGCTCCATGATGCTGGCATACCATCTAAAAAGTTGAACATTGAAAAAATCTTGTCTAATAGGTCACAAATTGGTCATAATTGGTCACTTAGTCCCACTAGTTGGACAGCAATAGAAAATTTTTAAATAAATTTTGAAAAATTTGTAAAAATTTCAAGGTCACTCAAGAATTTTGGCACACCATCTAAAGAAAAAAACAAAAATAATAAGAGGAATCGATAGGATTTTAAACCTTGATAATTGGTCAGTTAAGATAAAAAATTGGTCAAGTCCCCAGAATTTAAAAAAAAATTAAAAACGCTTTTTCTATCTGTGGCGCATGCGCAAAATCTCTACTGTTAAATCTAGCTGTCAGTAAATCTAGTCGATGCGTTAAATTTTTCAATAGGGTAAAGCCATCGACCACCCAATATTAGCATTATTTTTATATATTAAGGCATTTTAATGAAGAATGAAATTAATAAAGAATTTATCAAGAAAGAATTTTCTATCGCTGTCCAATTAATCGAAGCAGTTGACCTTTTGTGACGAATTCCTGACCTTTTGATTGGCCTTGAAAAAACTTTAAATCGTAATAAAAAATTTTCTATCGCTCAACAATTAATCAAACCAGTTGACCTTTTATGACAAATTTCAGATCTTTTGAATGATGTAATTGGTCAATCGAAATCTCACATTTAGGGTGCTAAGATCATGGAGCGCTAACAATGGGTCATAAGGAAATAACGTTTATTTACCAA
Organism: Brachynemurus nebulosus; assembly: GCA_035578155.1. NCBI lineage: Eukaryota > Metazoa > Arthropoda > Insecta > Neuroptera > Myrmeleontidae > Brachynemurus > Brachynemurus nebulosus. The sequence continues at coordinate 11,121,064 of JAPWDM010000017.1, read as the reverse complement.
GAAATACAGTATTAGGGCAAATATGTGTGCACAAAAATTCCAGTATTCCTTAATTAAAGATCCTATAGTACTTAAGAATGGGTATAATAAAACATAATTGATAATAATTGAATGAAAAATAGTAGTAGGAATATGGGGTTTTTGGAACCTCCTCCCCTCCTTACGATTTTTTGAGTGACCTCGGCAGGAGGCAAAACTACCGAGGCGGTTCTAGAAGCCTCCGGCGGTGGGTGGAGCAAAATTTGCTCTCCAACCTAACGATATCTACTGAAATTTTTTCTAACCTAACAGAACCCAACGGAACTTGACCCAACCTAACAGAACCCAACAAAATTTTGTCAAACCTAACCTAACCTAACAAAAACAGTAATAGGTGTTTCCTTTCTAGGTTTCTAGGTTATAAAATTTGGTTTCAAATTTTTATATAGTAAAATTACTTTTTATAGGTATACCTGCGACTAGAGTTGTCCCCGTTTTTTAAAAAAATAAAGTATTTTTAAAATTTCTTGCGAAAAATTAAAACACAACGAAAAAAAGTACGCATTCCCATATTTTTAAGATTTTGTAGTACAAGGAAATCCTTATAAATTCATCATATCTATCATTGCATTTACTAGTTTACTCCCACTTGACCACTTTTAAATTGTCAGTGTCAGATCTTACGCAATTTAATAAACAGTATCGTCTTGATTTTTTTAAACTTATTTAGGACATTTATTGTTAGCGATATTTGAATTATGTTCCTAAGTAATAAAATGAATTCTGTAAACTGATGCTTTTGTAGATACAAGAAATTCTAGGTGACGTCTAGGTGTCAAAAGTCTAAAAAACGGACGTAGAATCTAATTAATTATTAATTACTATGTCTTGTAGTCTTTTGAAAAATTATTTTTAGAACTAAAATAAGTTAATAAGAGGAAATTCGGTATGTTATACAAATGCTGCGACAGGGGTATTTTTTCTACTGGGCAATAGAAAGTATTTCGTCAAATTTTTTGGACATTTATCTCTTAGGCCGTGATTCAAGCTTTTATTACCTTTGAAAAACTATCCTTCTAATCATTGCGTTCCCTTGACCGTGTGTTTGGAAAAACAGTCTGAATTACAAACTCGTGTAAGCATAGAGGATGGGAGACTTGAATTGTACACGTCTTTTGAGTGTTACAAAATCGCATAGATTTCGAGGCAACGGTGCCTCCTAATGAACACGCAAACCGAAATACGCTATAGTGTTTACTTTTAAATCTTGAATCTAACTGGTGTCGCTTTTGGATGTATACATACGGTTTACATGGTAATTGATAACAGTGAATTGCCATAAGGAAAAAGTTATGTCAGAAGAGTGCTTTGAACAAACTAATAATACCAATTTAATGTTGTAACTACTATTACTATCGCTTTAACAACAATAATACAGTAAATTAAAGAAATGAATGTCGCAATTTTCAAGCAATTCATATTTTCACATAAATATTTGTGTCATTTTTTGTAAATTCAAAAAGCATCTTATAATTTTTTTTGGAAATAAATATTAAAATAATAAATATACGGAAAGAATACTCTGTTGAAGAAATAGTGCAGATAATTTGGTGGGAAAAAATTATTTTATAAAAGAAAATTTCCGAAAATATAGATACGTTTACCAAAGCACTCTCGTGACATAACTTTTTCCTTATGGGAATCCAATGTTATCAATTAACATGTAAATCATATGTATACAACCGACCGGGATACCCGGTATACTATGTATATTAATAGATTTGATAAATTAGTAAACTTAAGAAATTGTTAGAATTTTCGTAACCTTTTTATTTTTAAATGAATACCTAATAAAAAATTAGGTATTCATTTAAATATTTAGGTATTCATTGTTGATATTAAAAAAAATTATTTTAATAATGAAAGTATTAATGGGAGGTGTACTAAAAATTTTAGATGTAATCATTATTATTAGACTTGAAAAGTAAAATAAGAATTTTTCACCATAATATTTTTATCAGTTAAATATCAGCAATTATAAATTATTATATATCAGAAATTATAAGGAATTATTAAAAACAGGAATTGATATCCAAAGAAAAAGGCGAAATATTACTATTAATTTGATACTGATATCACGGAAAGCTTATATTTTCTCGTCTCCCACAATCCAGGTAAGGATTTGTGAGTTAAAAGGTTTACATATGGAAAAGAGAAGTTTGTTTTAAAAATTTCCAATGTAGATAATTATTAGCGAAATATTTAAAAATTACATGTAGATAAAATTAGTCAAACATACGTAGGTAAAAATAACAGTAGAATGGCTAGGCCGATTCTGGAGCACCGCAAAACGGAGTAACTTGAACCCTTTTGACGATGTTTGAAAGCGTGTGTCTTAGGGTCCTATTGTACCCATTTTACGGTACTATACATTCCGAAATGATGAGTCATCAAACTGTATCGATGTGCAAACCTCGACCTTTGACCCGGCACGTACCGAGTACATGTATCTGAAATTTGTTGTTGACATTTGACCCCAACACTCGCTCATACTGTTTGCCTTGAAATTCCGAAGACATGAGTCATCACTTCGACAAAATAAATTCAAGTTAACCCATTATGCGTCATCACTATTTAGTCGTCACAATTTGGTTTTGTGTTAACCCATTACCCGCCAGCACTAACGTAGTTTTTGAATGCAAACCTAACGCATGCGCAGATTGCATTTAAGTACAGACGCATGCGTAGACTGAATTTTAGTATACGACGCATGCGCAGACTGAATTTTAGTATAAGACGCATGCGCCGACTGAACTTAAGGCCACAATTTGATAGATGGGGTACACTATCGCGTCAAAATGTGAGGAATACCCTAACTCGGGGGTGGCCCCAAACTTTTGACATCGTACTGTACTTAAATTTTCGGTACACTGCCGTGTCAAAAGTGCGGGCCCCCCTGACCAAAAAGGTGTCCGGTCACTTTTTGAAGCGTACTGTGCTTATTACGTGCAAATCTTGGCCTCACTTAATTGCGTCATCTTAAACGAAAATCGGGCGAGGCCGCTAAATTTTGTGTGGGGTACTGTACCAAGCGGTAGATTTTAAAATCAGACTCCGCGGTCCAGATTTCTGACCGCTACTGTACTGTAAATCGAGTGTCTACTGTACTTTTCAACAAGTTTAAGCCTGTTTTCAGCAATCTAATATTTACTATTCTAATTGAAAAGTATATTTCATGATACATCCTGTATAAAAAACATTCATTAAAAATATTAAATATACACCCGTTATATATGCATATGTATATTATAATTATATTATGTATTTGTGATGTAAGTTTTAAGATGATATTCTATAAATTTTTTGCCTCAAAACTACTAATTTTTAAAAAAATTTAGCAAATCTCAATGCTGTTATAATTTTTACATATTAAGAAATAATCCAAGTTACAACATAGTTAAATTATAGTATACATATTAAGAAATAATCCAAGTATTTATTGTAGAGTAATATATATGAATTTATTTGCAAACATATTATTTTTTTTGCTAATTAAGCAAATATTTTTCCAATGCTGATAGATTATCATAAAAATTAAAATTATATACAAATTTTCTTTCTTATTCTCAATATACAGAGTGTATACATAAAATATTTTTAATATACAGAGTCTATACATATGTACATACTGAATTATTTCAGATAATTTTCGTTTGATATAGAAACAGTTTTGTGCTACAGTCAAATTCAAAAATGTTGTGCACCATAAGAAGTAATATTTTTTGTAACTTGTTAAAATTTCAAGAACGTTTGTTAGTTAACTAAAAAATTGGTCACTGTAGGTTAAATGTTAAAGTATTAAAACTTATAAAAATAATTTCTTGCTTGAGGTCTACAATGGGTGATATTTTTTACTAAACAATTTTGTAAATCATTAATATTCCATGACGTCATCTTTCTTATAGCAAAAAAGCTCCTTATATGAGTCATATGATCATAATTCAGCTAAAACAAACATTTAATTATTGATTGTTTGTTTATTTTAAAACTGATAAAAATTCCTGGAATTTTCCAAGGTTAAATATGCAAAAATACCCTGAGATACAATTGACACCCAAATTTCCGGCAGTACAGTAGCGGTCAGAAATCTGGAGTCTGGAGTCTGAAATCTGGAATCTGGACCCTGGATAAATTTATAATTCCAAGAAATCCATTTCGTATTCAAAATCTAACAAAGAAACTGATGACTCAGCAAAATCTTAAATAAACAATTTTAAAATTATTACATGATCCAAAATTATTATATAAATAAACAAATGTAACAAAAATCCCCGCTTGTATGAGTCATAGTATAATTATAATTCAGCTAAGATAAACAAACGTATACTGATAACAATTCTTGGAATAAGAACTAACAAGTTTAAACAAGTTAAAAATTCCAAGCTTAATTCTAGTTAGCACGTGCGAGGTCAAAATGTCAAGGTTTATATTTCAACAATTTTTTTTATATAATACGACGCAATTAAGTTATACAACGCAAAAAAAATTTTAAATAAACAATTTATAATCAGATCGCCTACTAAAAATAAAATTAAATTTATTGCGTTGTTAAGAAAAAAGTGCTGACTTTGCTGAAAACAGGCTTAAACTTGTTGAAAAGTACAGTAGACACTCGATTTTCAGTACAGTAGCGGTCAGAAATCTAGACCCCGGAGTCTGATTTTAAAATCTAGCGCTTGGTACAGTACCCCACACAAAATTTAGCAGCCTCGCCCGATTTTCGTTTAAGATGCCGCAATTAAGTGAGGCCAAGATTTGCACGTAATAAGCACAGTACGCTTCAAAAAGTGACCGGACACCTTTTTGGTCAGGGGGCCCGCACTTTTGACACGGTAGTGTACCAAAAATTTAAGTACAGTACGGTGTCAAAAGTTTGGGGCCACCCCCCTGGGTTAGGGTATTCCCCACATTTTTGACGTGGTAGTGTACCTTCCGTTTAAAATGATGCAATTAAGGCAAGCGCGTGTTAGGGTCAAGGTTTGCACGTACAGTACGCTTCAAAAAGTGATCGGATACCTTTTTGGTCAGGGGGGCCCGCACTTTTGACACGGCAGTGTACCGAAAATTTAAGTACAGTTCGGTGTCAAAAGTTTGGGGCCACCCCCGAGAGGTATTCCTCACATTTTGACGCGGTAATGTACCCCATCTATCAAATTGTGGCCTAAAATTCAGTCTGCGCATGCGTCGTATACTAAAATTTAGTCTGCGCATGCGTCGTGTACTTAAATTCAATCTGCGCATGCGTTAGGTTTGTATTCAAGAACTACGTTAGTGCTGGCGGGTAATGGGTTAACACAAAACCAAATTGTGACGACTAAATAGTGATGACGCATAATGGGTTAACTTGAATTTATTTTGTCGAAGTGATGACTCATGTCTTTGGAATTTCAAGGCAAACAGTATGAGCGAGTGTTGGGGTCAAATGTCAACAACAAATTTTAAATACATGTACTCGGTACGTGCCGGGTCAAAGGTCGAGGTTTGCACATCGATACAGTTTGATGACTCATCAGTTCGTAATGTGTAGTACCGTAAAATGGGTGCAATAGGACCCTAAGACACACGCTTTCAAACATCGTCAAAAGGGTTCAAGTTACTCCGTTTTGCGGTGCTCCAGAATCGGCCTAGCCATTCTACTAATAACGTACAAGAGCAGGAAAAAGTTTTTTTTTTCGTGTGAGTGGACTTTTATTTTTTATTCAAAATTTTTAACTATACTTTATTTTTCTAAAAAAGGTGGTAATCGTAGTTGTCTTACAGTTTTCAAGTTACACGCAACCAGCCCGTTGTAAATAAACTTAATTTTACATTAAAATTAGTGGTCATTGCTAACAACAATAACGCAAACACGATCTATTTTCGATCGAAGAATTTATAATTATAACGAAAAGTATAATTTAGTAGATATGATGACTCACCCCAACAATATTGGGGCGTGAGTCATCCCGTGAAATGAAGAATCTCATTTCTACGTTATTTAGATTGTCGACATAACCATCTTCTACTCACTACCCTTAGATTTAATATTATGAAATTATGCAAAAACAGATCAATTCAATTTTTAAAAATAAATTTGAAATTTGCGAACAACATTTTAGTATTTCTTTTATTTATCCTCTTTTCGTAGAATTAATCCCTTATCATCCCTGATAGCTCCCCTGATAGCTCTTTAAAAAAAAACAATATGGCTAATGTAAACTTTTTATCTATATAGTATATAGTCTATGTTTTACAGTTTTCGATATATTTGAAAATTTCGCTCTAATTTTTGAAGGACAATTTCACCTATTTAAATTGTTTTTCTATCGATAAGAAAAATACGTATCACTTATTTTTTTACTGTTCTATAACGTATCCAAGTTTCATCAAAATTAAGAGGTCCGGCGTCGAGGCTTTTACTAATAAGACTAACAAGTACACATGTGTCCAACTACTTTGCTATTATAAGGACACACGGTCTATACAGAAAGTACAGTGAAAACTGTACTGGTGTACATGGTCACACATACAGCCCAACCAACATAAGGTTGCCGGTCAGATGCACAAATGAAAGAGTGCGGCAACAAGAATTAAACATATAACATATATGCATAAAAGTGTGATAGAAGTTGTGTTTGTCTACTGTGCGTACAACCTTGGCCGGCAACCTTGGATAATGTTATGTTAAGTATACCTATATAAAAATAAACTTTTAGATTCGCAATAAAATATTATGTTATATTGATAAAAAGCCTTCTTTTATTCCATGAATCCTTATTTTACTTTTGAAAGTTCTTATTAAGTAGGTTATTTAACTTGAAGTCCTATTTTAATTCGTAAACAAAAACAACATGTCAAATTAATTTGATTATCATTCATTAAAAAAAAAAAATAACAGATACAACTGAACTTGACAAATAAAATTAAAAATCAAATTCAACTGGACCTGTTTAATCTAATCTAAATTTAATTATCAAATCCAATCGGATCTACCAAAAAACAAAAAAATTAAAAATCAGATCTAATTGAATCTAACGAATAAAGAAAAATAAAATGCCAGATCTAACTGGATCTAATTGGATCAAATATAATTAATAATTGGATCTACTTGGATACAATTGGATCTGACCAATTAAAACAATAATGGATCAAATATTGGATCCAATTAGATCCAATCATTTTTTCACGGGCATATTCTTAAAAATGTTAAAGAATTTTAAAAAAAATTTAAAAAAAAATATTGTTACGAGTATAGTAATGATAAAAACGACGAAGCAATTTATTATAAGGAAAATCAGCAAATTTCTTAATTTTATGACGAACGAGTTATCGCGATGTATACCGATAATCTATGAAAATACCTTCGTGTGCAAACGGCATAAATAATGTATAATTTTATATAAAAAAATTTTTCCATTAAAAATTCGATTGTATTTCTTAAAAATTCATAATTACCTTGCTGACAAATTCCTCCTAACACAAATAAACATATGTCTGAGAACTTTCCTTCTAATGCTGGTGTGGGATATTCACTCTGAAACAGTAATAGATAGTTTGTAAAAGATAGTTTTTTTCACTTACCGAAGCCCATAAATGCTATTTTTGAATGCGTTTGAAAGTTCGAGGATGAAAGCCGAGGATTAACCCCATAGTCAGGTCATAACAGCGGGGTTTATACTAGGGGAAACTTTTTCATAGAAGTCAGACTTTTATGTTTTGTAAATTAATAAAAATTATTTTCGGTATGGTAAGGAGTCGTCGCGACTACACTATCTGGTGGTAAAAAATTAATTTAATCAAATAATGGGGCTTAGTTTGTATGGAAAACTAATATTTTATTTTAAGAGACTTAAAAAATATAACGGTAGTCGGTAACAGCGGTAACGGACAACAGTAACTCAATAGAAAAGCCATACGGGTACGACGGCACCGCGCGTTTGAACAGTACGGACACACTCTGACCCAAGGCACCCGATCAACTTTTGAAACGCACTGTATGTCGATTGACCTTTGACACGGCATGTAGGTACAGCGTACGTGCCTCATCAAAAATGTGTTGTTGACATTTGAACCCACACGCGCTCATACTGTTGGCCTTGGAATTCCTAAGAGATGAGTTATCATCAACGACCACATTAATTCAACTTAACCCATTTTGTGTCACCACAATTTGGATTTTAGTGTTAATCCATTATTCAATAACACTAACGTAGTTTTCGAACCCAAACCTAACGCATGCGCAGACTGAATTTTATACCACAACACATTGAATTTCATTGGATTATTGAGAGCGGGGCCACACTACTACGTTAAAAGTATGGAAGACACCTTGACCCGGGGTGTGGCCTTAAAGTTGTACAAAAAATACTTAGTTGTGAGTATTTAAAGTTGTGGTACAATACCGTGTCAAAAGTGTGTCCAATTCTTTTTTATGAAATTGTCAGAAATTATGCGATCTGGTTCTTAGATAGTCCCGTACAAATTTCATTGCATTCGGAGTAATAATACCCACGGCGCTACCATGAAATCTCATTAAATGTCAATATCTTATTTACTGCTAGTCTCACGTCGCTGAAATTTTTAAAGTATTTTGGGGGTTAGTTTCTACAAGATTTTTGTTATTATTTTATAAGTTAGCCCTTAAGTATCTTTTATAAACCTTAAGGCGAAAATACAATTTCACGGCATATATATATATATATATATATATATATATATATATATATATATATATATATATATATATATATATATATATATGTATATATATATATATATATATATATATATATATATATATATATATATATATATATTTGGTGGAATACTGTTTTAAAATCTTTTGCGAGTACGAGGAAGCTGTGTGCCACACCTCATTAGCAGCGTATTTTTATTTTTTAACCTTATAAGATAAAAATGTTTTCTCAAATAAATAACACATATATTTATGTAAATATCGTAAAATCCCCTATACCGGAACACGATCCAATAAAAAACCAGTTTTGACATTTACATATTAAGGGGGGAGTTCACGCCAGAAATGGCTAACAAACTAATTTTTTTCGAATCTCGTTTCTTGTTTTTATTCCGTTCTGTGGTTCTTTGCAAACACGGTGATATATAAAACCTGGCCAAAAAAATTTTTTTTTCAAGTAGAAAAATATCTATTGTTGAGCCGCTGCACAGCCAAGTTGCTGGTCCTTTGCAGATAACGGTCGCCCCTCACGCGATTTGACCAGTAATATTTAGTTCTGGTGTGTACATGAGGTATAGTATGCACTGAGATAATGTTCTTTTACTTGTATGCCTTTGTAGACGTTTTAATAAACAGTGAGTAAACCGCTTCTTTTGTTATTACTTTTGTTTTTTACCGTTTCCCGAAACTTGTGTTTTTCCCGACAAGGAAAATAATATCTCAAGTTCTAGAAAAGATAGAGAATTAATTTTTTTAATTTTGTTCATAAACTAATGCGCATACAGTGGAGTATGCTTTTTCCATTTAAGCAATTGTAACTATTTTTAAACATTTTTTTTTTTAATAAAAAATTTGGTTTTATAATTTTTAGAACTTTGGGATTACAATTTTATATTTAATTTTTAAAATTACCTGAAACCCATACTCAGCTTTATGGACAGATCCTTTAGGAATAAGATAATGAAAAAATATTTAAAATATATTCATTACTTTTTGAGATATGACGTTCCTTGTAAACGCTAAAAAACTTGTGAAAAAGGGCCCCCTCCCCCCACAGGGAAGAGTAATGAATGTTTCAAAAACAAAATTTTCTATTTGAAACCATCCCTAATTTGAAAAAAATTTCAACAAGGAAAATAATCATAAATAAAAAAAGTTGCTTTTTTATTTGATCTCCAATGATTGTTTTCCAATATAAATTCACCTTACATTTAATGTTTCCTTACTTAATTAACGGAATATATATATATATATATATATATATATATATATATATATATATGTATATATATATATATATGTTTATATATATAGATATATATATATATATATGTGTGTGTGTGTGTGTATATATATATATATATCTATATATATAAACATATATATATATATATATATACATATATATATATATATATATATATATATATATATATATATATATATATATATATATATATGTATATATATATATATATATATATGTTTATATATATAGATATATATATATATATATACACACACACACACACACATATATATATATATCTATATATATAAACATATATATATATATATACATATATATATATATATATATATATATCTATATCTATATATATACATATATATATATATATATATATATATATATATATATATATATATATATATATATTCCGTTAATTAAGTAAGGAAACATTAAATGTAAGGTGAATTTATATTGGAAAACAATCATTGGAGATCAAATAAAAAAGCAACTTTTTTTATTTATGATTATTTTCCTTGTTGAAATTTTTTTCAAATTAGGGATGGTTTCAAATAGAAAATTTTGTTTTTGAAACATTCATTACTCTTCCCTGTGGGGGGAGGGGGCCCTTTTTCACAAGTTTTTTAGCGTTTACAAGGAACGTCATATCTCAAAAAGTAATGAATATATTTTAAATATTTTTTCATTATCTTATTCCTAAAGGATCTGTCCATAAAGCTGAGTATGGGTTTCAGGTAATTTTAAAAATTAACTATAAAATTGTAATCCCAAAGTTCTAAAAATTATAAAACCAAATTTTTTATTAAAAAAAAAATGTTTAAAAATAGTATATATATATATATATATATATATATATATATATATATATATATATATATATATATATATATATATATATATATATACACTAGCGGAAATAATTAAAGGATCAAAAAAAAAATTCCAAATTTTTAGTGACTTTTCGAATGGCTGTATCTTCGTGAAAAATGGTCGTATCGGAGTCGTACGCAAAGCAATTTAAAGCTGGAAGTTTCTCGTTTTCAGATCTTGCGATAAAAAAATTTTCAAAGCAACGTGTATCGCTCAATCCTAATAAGTACACCGAAAAAAAAATTTCCGAAATTTTTTCGGTTTCTTTTTTTGATCCACGGACTTGGAAAAAAATTTTCCGACTTAACCACCATATGAACCGGATAACTTGTTCATTCAGCTTTAATTTGCTTTTTTTTGACCTTTATACGACTACTTTTCGCGGAGATATCGGACTTTGAATGGAAAAGGATCGTTTCGCCTTTGACCAACGATATCTCAGCAACCAATGATCACACAGAAAATTGAAGGTGTGTTTCGAAAACTCGAATAAATTCTCTATAAGAATTAGCCATTGTTTTTTCAGAAAAAAATTTTTTTGTATACTCTACATGAATTTAAAAAATCAAGAAAAAAAAGCATTTGGGGGCTTTTTGGAAAATCAAGCGCTGAATTAAAAATTTCGAGAAAACCATTAATGTTAAGTGTGCCTTTTACAGTTCAATTTACCCACAAAAACCCCACCGAGTTTCAATTGAATCCATTCAGCCGTTTTTCTGTTTCATTCCATTGAATTTTTGAAAAAATTAATGGATCATTTTTTTACTCTTAAACTTTTATAATCTTGAACAAAATGAAAAAAAAAATTTTTCAGCTTTTTTCTTTCAGAATACTTACTGCTAAACTAAATTTTGTACCCTACACTGGCAAAATATACAGTACAGGTATAAACACGTTAGTACTTACATTGAAAATTATATAATATAACTGGGAGAGAGAGATATGTAGAGAGCGAAACATCTGCCAGGTAACAACAAAAATACTTATAACTTCGTCAATTTTGCTCCAATCAACTTGAAATTTTGAGACAATATTCTTGAGATATTATGCATTCAGTTAAATAAATAAAAAAAATGCAAAAAAAATTATTTTAATACCTTACCCTACCCTTAAGCGAGCGCGTGTTGGAGTCAAATATCAAGATTTGTACGTTCATAAAATAAGTACAGTACGCTTCAAAAAATGATCGAACACTCTCGCCACCAGGGGGGATGCCCACACTTTTGACACGGCAGGGTGCCATAACATTAAGTACAGTACGGCGTCAAGTGGGCCCCCCCCGGGTGAGAGTGTTCGATTACTTTTTGATCACTGTGTTATTAATTCAAATTTAAATGAAAACAGAATTATAAAAGAACATTTTTAAATAGTTTTTAAAAAATATCAATACATAATTGGTAATTATGATTACAAATTACAGTTATAAAATGTACTCTGAGATTTTCATTTAAATTAAATTCTGTAATCGTAATGTGTAATCGTTTCTGAATCACAAAATATATAATGTAATTACATAATTACGATTAATTTTACTTAAGATACCTACAAATATGAATAAAACTGCAATCTAAATTAAAGCAATTTCGATAATGAAGCAATTAGGTTAAATTAAGGTAGGGTTGGCAAATAAATTATTTATATTGTCAATTTAAGGTCTAACGGAGTCTAAATTAACCAGTTGTAATCAATTTGTGATAAGTAATTCGATATCGATAATTTTCGATAACGAAAAGTAAGTTTTAACAGTCGCAATACGTTTGGAATACCCATAACTTGCTTCGCTTAAGCCTTCAAAAAAAATCGTTATTTTTTCGATACGACGCACCGTTTACGAGATATTTACAATTATCTACGAGAAGTTTACGTTTACGAAAAGTAACGAAAAGTAATTTTTTTAAAATGTGGTACAGCTGACTAGCTAAATCGGACTAATAGAGCTTAAATTAACCAGTTATAACCAATTTATGATAACTAATTGTATATCGATAATTTTCGATAACGAAAAGTCGGAAAAGTAGGTTTTAACAGTCGCAATAGATTTAGAATAACCGTAACTTTCTTCGCTTAAGCGTTCAAAAAATTTTGTTTCCGCTACGGCGCGGCGCAGCACTTTTAGAAACACTTTTTATGACTACTACCTACAGCCAGTGTGTTAATAATAATATAATGAGTACAAGAAAACTAGGTTGTTGACGCCTTGGCCGATCTTAGGATTTCTCTACAAATCTTAAGACCGCAGCCGTACGTTTTTTTTTAAATTTCAGGCGATACATGTTTTAATCAATTTTTGACTTCTTAAGACATGTATAATATTATCAAATTTCGTAAATTCAATCGTTATTGTTAAATATTTATAAAAAAATTGCTGGTTTCCCGCACTGACTAAACTTACAAATTAGAGGATGGCCGATTCATTTTCAACACAAATTGTCATTTATCAATCGATTAAGTGTAACAAAACATTAACTACTTAATAAAGATTATTCATTTTAAAAATCGTAAGTCCAGAATAGACGAACCTTTTGTTTCTATACGATTGTCATTTTTTATTTTTCAAGGCCTTTTTTTTTTAAAAAAAAAGGCAACCAGTGTCGACCTTAGAGCACCGACCAACATTAGGCAATGCCACTCTATATGTAATATTTTTTTTTTTTTTTTACAATAAATGAATATGAAATATTTTTTATAATAAATAAATATTAAAAATTGTATGATTTGTTTATATATTCAGTAACACCGGAACGTAATTGTTTCTTGTTTTCTGCAGTGGCGACGCGTGAGAGTAGACAAGGGAGACAGTGTCTCCCCAAAAAAATTAACCTTCACAATATTCAAAATTTTTTATAAAATTTAAAATAATTATGGATTTTATACAATAATATTGTCCATTTTCATACATTTACATTTCCAAACAAAACGTATACTTACATATACGTATATCCAGTATACATAGTACATACATACGTTTAGACACTATAATAATGTATGTATGATAAATATGAGCTTATAATATGTGGTTAGACAGAATGAATACATAATACATACGTATAGACATTTTCAGATTTGTTTCCCTTGGCTTTGTGTGTATGTGTAACAAATGGTAACAAACCTAACAAACATTCCATTTTATACATCTGCACACACAATTACACAATCTACATCATACATGTGTACAAATCTTCTTAAATGAGCATATTTTTACACCATTATTACTCAAAAACCAAGAAAGATTTTGCAAAATTTTTTTTTTTATTTATATGTAAAATGTAGTAATCTTCATAACAGTACAAAAATCATGAAAATATATTCAGTAGTTTTTGAATAATAATAAAAAAACTAAAACAAATATTCAAGGTAGACAATTCATGTTTTGCCTTTTGATACATACATATGTGTTTTCAGTACATACCAGTATAGACTACAGCTGCATACTGTAGCTTTACTAGTGAAGTAGTGATGTACATAATGCTTCGGTACTAATATCTATACGTATGTGATAATATATACGTACACGTACTAACAGTGTGTCTTATAATTAGATGAAATTCGGATATTTTTGATCTTGTGGTAATTGATTATTGTCCTTTGGTTCAATTAAATTTTTTAATATTAAATTTATCAATTAATTTTAGATTTTGTTATTTATTTTTTGTAACTTTAATTGAAATGTGTATTTATTTTTAATTTGCTTTTCCCCACTCTCTGTTTAAATTTTTTACTTATAAAGTTTTAATTTTTTTCCTTTTTATTACTTATTGTTAGTGTAATTCTGATGTCTTAATATTTTAAATGGATACTACCTTACATTAAAATATATTTAAATATTACCATACACTAAACAGCTAAGTTTAAAACTAGAGTTGTTTTAAAATCTTTAATTTTTTGACATATGTTTAATTCAGGCTAATCACAAAACAAAAGAATTTCAATATCTTTTGCTCTTGGTGTAGCAATTACAAATGGCTAATCAAAAATTTCTATATTTTTGTTTTACAGTCGAAATCCTGGGTCAGAATGTCTTGTTACAGTAAAAAAGCTTTAATAAAGCTGATTAGTGATCGAAATAAAAATAGATACAAAATAAGTCTATTTAAATATGGTAAAAAAGACTGTGTCTCCCCAGGAAATAATTTCACGGGTCGCCACTGGTTTTCTGGCAGCTGATCCCATACTTGACAAATTCGTTGTGCATATTCGGGTGTCATATATCGCACGTTCTCTGTCCCAAACAGTTTTCAGGAAACACAAAAAACAGATTAAATAATGTATTTTGATTACCATGAATTTAAGATTTATGTATGTCACACTTTTTGATGTTAGCTATAGCTGGGGCTATTTTACTTGGCAGTAACTCGCGCATGATACAGATAGATATATTTGAAAATACATTACAAGTAAGAGACAATAACACTTTAGCTACTATTAGATGTACGTATTAAATTCGTTTTCGGCGCACTGCCAAGTAAAAAGGCCCAAGCTATACCTATGTAGACATGAAGCAGTTATTTAAATATTTTAAACTACAAGCTACCGTTGTTTCTAGTAAATAAGAGTTTACAGTCCACTTTTTCTTCAATATACGCGTTTATGAAATAAATCCCTTTTTTGTATGTTCCGATAGTCTAATCAGTAATTTAAACGCGTTTTTCTCGAAACTACATTTTTAAAGTTTTTATCCTATCCATTTGATTCTTATTGCAATTTCCATTATATATGTTTCTTCATATCATGAACAGAGCAGTGGAGAGAAATGGGGGGTCCTGGAAATAAACCTCATTTTAGCGAATTTCCAAAACTAGAAATTCAGCTTTTACAGCAGGTGTGATGACAAGACCTAAGCCCGGGACCATAACAGAAATATGTCTTGAGGTCCCTAGAATACGAAAATGATATTCACTAAAATTTATATATATATATATATATATATATATATATATAAATATATATATATATATATAAATATATATATATATAATATATATATATATATATATATATATATATATATATATATATATATATATATATATATATATATATATATATATATATATATATATATATATGTCACCACGATAACTTTCGAACGAAACGTTTAATGCTTATGAAATTTCGTATGGAGACTCAATTTTGATCTGGCTTGGCTAAGTTCTTTAGCCAGACACACCAGACACATCGGATGCCCAGAAGTAGGTTTTTCGGGCGTTCTTTGTCGAAAAACTAAGTTTTCTGTCAGAATTAAACAACTTTTTAAATTTTTTTTTATACCATTTAAAAAATGAAAAAAATTTATATAGGACATGTTTTTGAATTTTTATTTTACGTAAATTAATTCCAGAGAATAATTAAGAAATTTGTTAGAAATGGATTAAAAAATTTCCAAAGGGATATTTGTTGTCTTCTTTTATTATATGGACAAACTATCTCCATTTCCATTTTTAAAATGGTACATTTTCAAAAAGGAAGCTTTTTGAGTGATATGTAATGAAAAAATTTTTTTAAGCAAGGCAATCGATCATATACATTTGTTCCACTCCCTCACCCAGATAAAAAAAATAACATGAGATAGAAACACGTATGGATATACGTGTTTCCATCTCATGTTATTTTTTTAAAAAAGCTCCTAGTCTTGTGTTTTTATGTGATGATAATTTGAAAATTATTATGTGGGCATTTCCACAATATATAAAGCGTAAAGTGTAAGGAATCTTTTATGTAATATTCCTTATGTAATTTAATTCATTTTTTGTAGGTATTTTAAAATATCACTAAAATTTGCTGAAAATATAACTTCCGTTTAAATTTCTTTTTTTTATTTTATTATTAAGGTAGTCCGGCCGAGTTGTGAAAATTAAAATTAAAAATTGAAATTTTTTTATTGTAAAATGTCTAAAAAAAAATGTTAATAATTATTTTAGTATACGATAAATTTAATTAGTAGAATATAAAATTTATTTAAAAATAAATATTTGAATTTGATCGGTAGTATTATTGAGCATACGTCGACTAGAAACGTTCGGGTAAACTAGGTAAAGATATTTATGTGTATAAATGTACATAAACATTTTGATTCGTATAAATGTACATAACCATTTTGATTCGTGAAGTTTTTTTAACTGACCTAATTTATGAGAAAAACGATAGTTATATTATATTTCATATTCTTAAATATATAATTTAAAACTGACGCGCTTTCCGACTATACCCGAGCTGTTGTGGTTGTATGTGGATGTTGAATTTTATCAACTTATTTTTCATTTTTTGTTTATAAAAGTACCGCAAAGCACAAAAATACTAATGAGAAAATAAAGCTAAAGAATTAATCTTTCAATTTATCGAAAAATATAGTTAAATTCACCGTGAAAATTTATTTTAAAAAATAATCAAACATAAGTCTCCATAAGGTTACATGTTAAATGGTCATTATTAAAAGACAGATTATTTAAATTTTAACGCCGTAAAAAACCCCTTTTTGGACGGTTAACAATAAAAAGACTTTTACTATCGATCACGATCAAATTTATAATTATTTCACCGTAAACAAAACTTCGGCGGGACTACTTTAAGTTGAAAAAATATTGACGGATTTTTTATTTTGTTGTGTAAACACATTATGTATTTTGACACATAAGTAATAAAAATATCTTAGATAACTATGATTTTCAACTAAGCATTCTAAGAAAATTTTATAACATTAAATTTTTCAATAAAAATTTATAAGTATTAATTACATTACATTTAGATTTCATGCAAATATTAAATAGGTAATTATGTTGATAAATTTAATATGTCGATGGTTTTCCAGAAAACTGACACAAGTCAAAAAACTTGATTTTGCAGGAAATCATTTTTAAAATTATTTGAACAAACTATTAAGTTTTTTTCATCATCTTTATTAATTTTGTAAACTTTTAATTTATTTGTGCTATTGTTATAAAATAATATATTGGAAAATGACTTTTCTTCTAGTTTCATATATTTCTTTTTGCAGTTTAAGAAAATAAAAATTATTTTTTTCCCAGATGTGACATTTTTCTTTAAAATTTTTATTATGTTGCAAATTTTGATTAGGCTGCAAAAAAATATTGATCATGAAAAACGTCACAACTAAGAATATGACACTTTTCCTGATAAATTAAATGTATCTGATACCAGTATTTTTTTTATATATGTCACTTTTCCTGAAAAAAAAAACTATGAAATTTTAATTTTATTAGACACTTTTTTAGATATGCCGTTTATCTAGAAAGAAAACGATGCTTACCCAACCAACACCAAAACACAACTGATTTATGACAGTTTTCTTGATATGTCTCGATGCGATTCGGTCTCGAACCAAAACGACACTTACGTTCTCTCTTAGCCATGTTTCAAGTTACACTTATGACATTTTTCCACATAAAAATATACATATTTGGAAGTTTGTTTTTCACATAAAACGTGAAAAGCCGTTTTTGGACTTATGTCACTTTTCTCGAAAACCATCGATGTAAATAAATCATTAATTTATAACAATTAAATTTAAAAAATGGATTTGGCAGAAATTTGAAAATTTGAATTGTTTTGTTCGTTTATACTGTTTATTCGAATCTGACACAGGGGTTTGGCTTATTTGAATTTTGTTTATGGTGAATGACATAATAATTAAATGAAATAAATTTTTATTCAAATAAGACAAATATGAGATTGAAAATAGTAGCAGCAAAGCATATTCTAATCTGTGGTATGATTAAAGAAGATTTAAACTGTGCAAGCAATAAGTGCTGCATGTTTACAAACGTCTCAAATAGGTTAATCTCCTCATGAAATCAGTGGTGTAATTGAAAAAAATGGTAAAATTTTGTCAATAACTTGTTACTGTACTGTTCTAGGTAAGGAAGTAACTTAAAGAAACTGTATTAAGTTTTATCTTTTCAATATTTTTATTTAACAGAATTGATATTTTCAGATATAACATAAGGATGCTTTTCTGTACCGAAACTGTCAAGATCAGTGTAAACAGCTAGGTACATATCTATCAACTTGGATATCTATCAACTTCAAGAAGTAATAACTGTGTTTTTTCGTCAGTGTATTTTATTTGTACCTATTTATTTATTAAAATGCAAATCGGTTTTGTAAAAGCAGATAGTACGAATCTGCTAAAAATTGATTCAATGATGTTTGCAAAGTTCTTTGCATGTAACTCAGATTTCTGTTCTGCCGGATTCCGGAATATTAAAACATCTTTGTAAGTATTACTTGTTATATTATACTGTATTTCTATGTAATAACGGGTTTACATTTTCAATGATTTGTTGGTGCCACTTTTAAGTTTGCATGTCTGTAAAGTTTACACTACTTGCACGTCCGTTTGCACATGGTTTGCATGGTATATAATTTGGTAAGTACTGCGCAGGTCACAAATGGCTGAATTGGATAAATAACTCTCATATATAGCTTTCATTTGTATCTAAATGTAAAGCAAACAATGAATTAGAAGAGAAAAAAACATAATAGGTACCTAAAAACGATATTCAAACCTGAATAAATGCGAAAAATGACATTCAATTATTTTTAAAATAATACTGGCGCCAATACAAGTTTACATTTGCATGTTTTAATTTTAGTGGCGCATGAATAATTACTGGCGCCAGAAAAGTTAGAAGGTTGCTAACTTTTTTCATCCGTGCACGCACTGATCTACCTTGCACACCAGTAGATGTTTACACGCTCATTTTCCTGTTACTGGCGCGCCACTTTGTGTTGGCGCCAGCAAATCATTGAAAATGTAAACCCCGTATAAGTATCAGGTATACCTAATTAGTAAAACAATAATATTGGAAAGTGTTAGGTTATGTTTTATTCCCGATGTTATTGCCAAATTAAGACTTTATTGTTTTTGTTCACAGAGCTACAAGAGAATCGTACGGTGAGGATGCTATTGGGTGCGTGAATGGTTGGACCTTCAAGCAAAGGTTGAATCTTCAATGGAAATAACAACAACGAAGGACATGATAAAAAAGAAGCTAAAAACTGATGAAGGCAAAAGTATTGATATAGTGACAAGTATGGTGGAAGATTTTTTGACAGAATCAAAAAAAGAAAAATTACTACATGTCAGTACTTTCATACATGAAAATGATTTTATTTGCAAAAAAATTAATATTTTCTCATTACATTACCTATTGTATAGTAAAAAATAAAAAAAAGCATTGATTGTGATGAATTTTTGAAACAAATACCGTAGAGCGGAATAAATTGGGACAGGCGGGTGAATAGGGACGAAACGAAAAATGTTATTCATGAACTTAATTTACAAATACTAAACGTAACTGCGAACATATATCTTACTAAAATTATAGTATAATTATTTTTTCGGGTAACAATAGTGACTAAGCTTGAAGTTGAATAAAAAATTTTAAAAATTGAGTTTCGATTGACGTCTTCAAACAGTGCTATTTTTTGTTCTTTAAAACTTTATCTAAAAATTATTTATTTCGGTGCTCTTATGAATAAATTGTTGTTTAACCGAAAATTTAATTATTTTAGAACATATCTGAAAAAAAGACTGCAGGCTTTTAGTTGTTTTTATTTTTTAAGAGGAAATAAAGAGGACTTGAGATCTGGGCTAAGTTGGAAGTTAATAGGGACGGAAAAGGTGTCAATAGGGATAGTATATAGGTTAATAGGGACGTTGATATCAAGTATAAAGGGACGAATGTGGGGTGATTAGGGACGTATGAAGTATGTATTGGGACATAGAAGAGAGCACTTTCAAGGTTATCAAGTCATTCGAAATCTTTATAAATACATTCAGCATAACATTTCTATACTTTATAAACTTTATTTTAGATTTTACGTTTATTTTTACAGAAAATCATCAAGTACCTATTATTTCTTTTTTGAATGTATAAATACAAAAAGTTCGAAATTATTTTATATTAGAATTTCAATTTTGGTCGACCCTACGGGTTGTCCCCATTTACTCTTTTCTCGCCTCTTTTGACCCCAATTTTTCATAGAGAAGAAATTATACGATTTTTGTTAATTTTTCAAAAACCACCGATATTTTTAAATTTTTTTGGATACTGTGATAAAGTGACTATTTTCGCGTAAATTTTTAATATATTAAAGATTAGGTACTCATAAAATAAATACAAAAAAATACGGTGTGAAGTCTGAATGCGTCCCTATTCATCCTTGTCTACGGTAGCACATTTTTTTATTGACATAAATATTAGAAACACAGGAAAAGAGACCAGGAATCAACATAGAATTGGATTATGGTACGATATATTTTCTGAAAAAAGTGCTTAGGACCAAAGCTATAGAGTTCAAAGTGATGCACTTGATAATGACGTTGAAGTTGACCTTGAGGTCAATTTCCTAAGTCATTTGAAAATCATTTAATATTTTTCAAAAGGAGTAGTTTACTTTTCATCCCTAAATGGTTCAAAGTATATTCGAACGAATTTCACACGCAAGATAGAAAATAAGTGGTCAAGAAGAAATTTTGAAAAATACTTGCTCAACCGCAATCGGAAAAATGATAGTTAATCATATGTTCAATTGAATTCCTAATATGATAACTACAGAGTAGCAATAAAAATTTTAAAAAATTTTGAAATTTCTAATATAGAATAAAGTTAATGTTTAACTTACAATTGGAGTGCTATTAAATCTTTTCTTAACTTTACTTCTAAAATTACTTACAAAAATGTTTTCTTCTAATTTTTTCTATAAATTTCCGCCTATTTTTCCATTACGTCAGGTTTTTTTTTATTTTATTTTTTTTTAGAAAAATAACGCAACAAATCAATTTTGAAGATAGATTGAGTCAATACATGAAATTACTGCTTACAGGTACAGGATATGGTCAAAGTTCGGCAACGGCTAATCATTTTCAACTTCAAAATCGATTTCAAGGTCGACTTCAAGGTCATTATCAAGTGCATCACTTTAAATTCTACAAATTTGGTACTCAGCCCTTTTTTCAGAAAATATATAGTTTCAGAAATATTTAGCTATAACTATTTTCATCTACAGGAGTTGAATGGTGTTTTCTACCCCTAAAAAGCGTATTTAGCCGAAATAAAAACACGTATTTAATATTTTTCGCTGTTTAATAAGTAGGTTAAGTTTCATTCAAATTGGCGAGTATTAGTTGGGTAGTGTTATTTGTCAGAATGTTTTGCCGATCTAGTTTTTTCAATATTTCTTGGCTCGTTTTCAGAAATTATTATAATTTGTTTTTATCAATTAGTTAAAAAATGAACGCATTTTTTAAAACTTACAACTAGTATCGTAGAATTCAAAACACTAAAAAAAAACTAAGAAAATCGAGTACCACGGTATAAAGGGGACTCTATACTTTAACTTAAAAAAGAAATATCGAAAATTAAAATTGAGATAATATTGAAATAATACCTTATTTTATAATTTGTTGAAAAGTTATGTATTTTTTAAAAACTAAGCCCCGTAAAATCCGTAAAACACACACACACACACACAAAAACAACAAAAAACAAAGATAATCGAGTACCACGTTGCAGAGGGAGAAAGATAGAAAATAAAATCGAATATCAAAGGTGAGGTAGTATTATAATTAATACTTTATTTTATTATTTAGTTAAAAAATCACATATGTTTTAAAATTAAGCCTCGTAAAATCCAGAAAACTTAAAAAAAAAACAAAAACAAAAACAAAAAAAAAAGAAAAAACAAGAAAATCGAGTTCCATCTTACACAGTAAAAAAATTTGTGTTCTGCGTAAAAAAAACTAATGGTTAAAATTTTTGTGTTAAATAAGTAACACAACCCTGCGTTAATGTAACATTTCGTGTTTGTGTTAAATGAAAATATTATTAACACAAATTTCGATTTAATATTTGTGTAGAGCAAAAGAATGTTATAAGTACATAGATTAGATTAGAATATATATCTATCAAAATGTATATATTAAAAAAGATGAGAGTAGTTCGTATTATTAAACAAAACCGAAAAATTATAAGTTTTTTTAGTTATTGACGAATATAGTTTTATTAAACGTTTAATAAAAATGAAACAATTTTTTTACATTTTAAGGTTATTTTGTTACAGATTCAGTTAAAAAAAATCATGTAAGCTTATTTGATATTGTCTTATATAATATTATTATATAATACAATAAAAAATAAAACATACGATTATTTCAATACATGTGCATCTATTGTGATGGAAATCGCTCTGATTGAAAATATATGTAAATTACATTCAATGACACATGGTAAACATTTTTTAATTATTCTTAGACTCTGAAAAATTTATAAAATATTTTGGGGAAACCTCATTTTGTGACCTTGAACGCAACTTTGAATAATTATAACTCCGACAAAATAAAAGATAATTCAATAATATTCGAGTACATAGCCCAACACATCTTAAACTTATTATATACAAAGGGAAATTTAATTTGGCGAACATGCCATTTTTGGGTGATTGGTTTATACATAGAATTGCTCACCTAATAAAAATTTGTAAATTAACTTTTATTATAAAATATTTTTAAAAAAATATCTGCAACATATATGTAGATATGAAATGTCGTAAGTTAAATAACATAATTATTTTTATCTACGACTACCATGAAATTTCTTGTTTATTGTACAAAATACTATCTAAGTAAGCTACGTTTTACATACAGCCATAGACCTAGCTGTACCAAAAGTGGCTTTTTACATGCATGTATACTTAAAATATCAACGCTTACAACACTTTTGTTAATTCCTATATTATATATTATACAGTGATATACATATTATATTAGAATCTGTACAAAAATTTTACCTAGCAGCTGAATGTTTACGTTTGTTTTTAATAAATTTCAAATATTACATAATTTTCATGTATTGTAACTCGATTGTAAGGCATATTTCATACTCACGCAATTACGCACTCGCCGTTACGCGACTCTTGCGTAACTTTTTCGCTCATGTGTAATATGTAACTTAAAACCTCAGTCACGTAATATACTATAGTATGATAATTGAAGTTATTGAACAATATTTAGTTTCGTCACTATATTTGATCCAAATGGCGGTTATGTTGAAATTGTATCTCATGACCAAATGTTTCTGTGTTATGTTTTTGGTGTCTTGGTAAGTATGAAGAAATGGATTTATAAAAAATCGATTAAATTATGTGACACTTATACCCAGTACCAGTAGATACTTCCAGAGATAGCTTTAAGTAACTATTGTTTTATTATCAAAATCTACTTACATCTGTAAGAAATCTTGAAAGTTTCATTTCCCACGTCACAGTTATATAAACCATAATAATTGTTACCAATGATAGAAGTATCACAGACAACCAAACATTTTTTTGGAATGATAGCAATAAAATATTATTTACATAAGACAATGGCGGTTTGCGAAAGATAAAAACCATTCGTGTTTTCGAATTCCTACAGAGGTAATGCACATGTGGAAATCGAACTGGTGTAAGCAATAATGATGTACCTGGAATTCAATCTTGGTTTAATAAATTAAAAACTTGAACGTCAGAACATCATAGTACCAGATATTGCGTCTTCTTTTCTAATCAGTTTATCCATTATACCAGTCCATGAACCATTTTCAAGCAAAACGCCCCAACTGCTTGTTATTTTAAAGGCCATTGTTGCATTTACATAGTCAATCAAAATTTTATTTAATAGATATGAGTGCTTTGTTAAACTGTCTTGATGGGGTTCTCTGTATGAATAAAAAAACGTTTGTTAATATTGTCAATAAATTGGGAATATTTTTGTAAACATTTTACCTACCCATAGTCATCCAAATGATTTAAAGTACTAGGGAAGTTAACAACATAACTTGCATTCAGTATTTTACCATGTAAATTTTTACGGCGATATGAAGTAACCGGAAAAGTGTAAATTTTCACTAAATGTTCACCGAACGACCAGTAGCCATAATTTTCAACAACTTGTAAATTCAAATTAATAATACATTAAATAAATTCAGTTAAGGATTCTGTCTGGTTTAGATTTTTCAAAAATTAATTTTTTTTTTCAAAACGTCCAAAGAAAACCATGAACACATTGCGTTTAATTCTTCCAAATTGAATTTCAAAAAAACTCTAAACTAGACGGTAGATTTAACCGATACCAGAGACTAATGAATACATTATACATAGTCTATAGACTGACTGTATTAATGAATAAATGAAGCCTTCAGATACTCCTAAAATGTGACAAACTGCTATTTTATTATAATATTGTAATCGGTGCGATAACCGTGGTATTCGTAGTAACAATTTTTAGTGCTTTTTCAAATAATTATTGTCAGAATATAATTAATATTGACAAAAAAATTTGAGAAAAACTAGCAAAATTTAAAAAAAATGTTATTAATTTTATTTTCAAAATACGTATGTATACAAATTATGTCTTGCAGAAAATATGATCTTAGTTGGAATTGATTTCAAATAGGATGACCACTTTTACTATTACATTTGCATAAAAAAAGGGTCAAGTTATTCGAAATGAACTCTATTGAATAACAGCGAGCACATTGTGTTTCTTATATCTTATTCCAGTAATTACGTGCAGGAAAGAGCCTATAATCTGACTTTACTCTCCGTCTATAGTACAATAATATAATAGCGTTCATTGGTCTATAATCAATACTAATTTTAATACCTAATTCTGAATCGTACACCGAATATTTATAATATTGGTTTAATACAATTTTATTATTTTCATCACATTTGATAAAAGTTACTTCGCTATCCAACAACCAATCCATTTGGTTAAATTTTTCAAATTTGTAAGAACTATTACAATTTATAATCAACCATTTATTTGGAGCAATAAATAATTCACGATTGTTGGCCTGAAAATTAGTTTTTATAGAAAATATGATACTAATTTTAGTTAAAAACTACCTCTTGTATCAAATTCATAAAATCAGGACAATTTGAATCCATAATTCGTAAATGTTTATGGTCTGTATTTGAGTATTCAAGTAATTTTGTACCGTTTCTTAAGATACATGTCTGACTGTACTGGGCCAGTACAAATAATTCTATGAGGAGATCTGAAATGAATTAATTTTTTAGTATATTTTATACCAGGTATGTGCTTAGAAATCTAATAGCATTTTATACCCCAAGGGACTAAAGTATGACTTTTAATTCCGAGTGTGAAGTTTGTTGTTATAGGTCTTGTAAAGGTCCAAGACTAACAATTGGCACGAGGAATTAAAAGAAACATCTTTTTTTCATGGCTTATATATTATTTTTTTGAATTCCAAAAAATCTAAAGTTACAAATTTAAGGAAAAATTATTTAACAAGTAAAGGTCCCGAGGCTGGGGACCTATCCATTTTGATAAAACTTAAATATGTTGTAGAATACTAAAAACTGAGGGACACGTATTTTTTTGTTATCTGCGGAAAAACGGTTTGAAGGGGTGAAATCGCCCTTCAAAAATTGGGGTAAAAATTTAATTTTTCAAATATCTCGATAACAGTAGGAGATAGAGCAAAAGTTTAAATTGACGATACTACTCTTTTTTAAAGAGCTATCTATTGGTATGCAATTTGTTCAAATTACATCAATAAGGGTGTTTGGGGGTTAATTTTGCAAAAAACGGGTGACAAATAAACAACATAAGAATTTTGTTTAGGGATTTGAAATCTACGTCAAAAAATCTAATTGACCTGTTTTTGCTCAGTGACCTAATATTAAGTCAAGGGGTAGTTAACTAGGGGGTGACTGTGTCGAATAGTCGTACTATTTGGGTAGTTCAAGAAGTTCTTCGCCATGAAAAATAGCTTAAGACAATTAGAATAACGTAGAAATGAAATTTTCGAACTCAAAGTTCAGTTTGAGCAACACTGGAGAGGGACTGAGTCACCCTCTTAAATTACATACTAGTTTACATACACTAATTTTTGCTATTAATACACTGATAGTGGGTAATAATGTCACATTAAGTGGTTCTGAAGTTGGACTATCGTATATAAGGTTTTTATTAAGTTTCCATTCATTTTGAAAATATCGTTATTTTCGGTATCGATAATTTTCAACAACGAAAACTATAAGATCCATTTAAAAACAAACCTAGTAAAAACCTTACATATGATAGTTCAACTTCAGAACTGCTTATTGTGACATTGTTACCCACTGTCAGCATGCAATTTATGTGTATACATGCAGTGCTGCGATGTATGTATTAAAGAAGAAGGGCTAGCGATTTGCTAGAAATGTTGATTCCGCCAACACGTGATAAAAGACAACATTATCTCCACCTTTATGAAGCAAATGCTGGATGTACGCAAAAAATTCAAGAAAGTTATTTGTATCGCTCACAACGGCCAGGCTTTTCATAATCAATTTATTTTGAAATACGTTTTCGAAAACACTCAATTTCAACCAAATGTTATTATGAGAGGTTCGAAAATACTAATGTTGGAAACTGAGAACATACCTTTCATCGACTCTTTAAATTATTTCCCAATGGCACAGGCGGCTCTACCTAAGGCGCTCGACCTACCACAATCTCTGAAAAAAGGATATTTCCCTCACTTGTTTAATACTTTAGAAAACCAAGAGTACATTGGACCTCTTCCAGATATATCGTACTATAGTCCGGAAACGATGAAAGGTACGGATAGGTACGATAATTCTGAAGAAGACGAACGGAAAAAATTTTTAAGATGGTACAATGAAACAATGGAAAATGGATATGTATTCGAAATAGAAAAGGTGATTGTAGAGTACTGCAGCAGTGACGTTGATATATTAAAAAGAGCTTGTTTAAAATTTAGGGAAGCATTTTTGGAAGAATGTGACGTCTGCCCATTTACGAAAGCAATAACAATTGCATCAGTCTGTAATTTGCTGTTTCGCCGAAAATTTTTACAATCAAACACGATTGGCATAACACCTAGAGGCGGTTATCACTTAGCAGATAATCAGTCAAAAATAGCTCTGCAGTGGTTGATATATGAAGAAGGTCGGAGTTAATGGTCGGAGTCGAAGGTCAGTCTTAAAGTTGACGGCTATTGCGAGCAAATAATGCAGGTGTTCGAGTTTCATGGTTGTTACTATTATGGACATAATGTGTGTCAATAAACCCGTCGCAACAAGCCGTTAAATCAAGCAGCGGATGATACTTTGAATTACAGACTGGAGCTGTACTAAAACAATGTACTAAAACAAAGACACGAAGAATCCGTGTTGTGGAAATGTGGGAGTGCGAATTTCGAAAATTCTTAAAGAACAAAGCTGACTTGAAACATTTAGAAGATCATCCGCTAATAAATACTATTCCTTTGAATCCACGTAACGCATTTTATGTTAGTCGTACAGGCTGTACAAAACTATATTACAAAGTTAAAAACAACGAAAAAGTCAAGTATGTGGATGTTTGTTCGCTATATCCAGGGGTATGTAAGTACGGGAAATTTCTTCTAGGTCATTCAAAAATATATGTTGGTGATGAGTGCAAACAACTTATTGAACACAACAACCTTTTGAATGTCAAGGGATTAGTCAAATGTAAAATCTTACCACCACAAAATTTGTAACATTCAGTATTACCAGCAAAACAAAACAACAAACTAATGTTTGTATTGTGTCGAACTTGTGGTGAAGATTGTAATCAAGAGGAATGTATGCATACTGAAGAAGAAAGACCCGGTCACTTATTAGTACCTGGGTTAGCGATGAAATACAGAAGGCTGTCGAGTTAGGCTATCACTTGATCGAAGTTTATGAAATTTGGCAATACGACGTAACACAATATAACAGAGAAACCGGTACTGATGGACTGTTTGCCGATTTCATAAATAAATATTTAAAAATGAAGTAAGAAGTCTCTGGAAGGCCGGCCAAATGCACCATAGAGGAGGAACAAAATAAATATACCGAGGAATGTTTTGAAAATGAAGGAGTTCGGTTAGAGTTGGCCAAAATTGCGAAGAATCCTGGACGACGATCGCTGGCCAAGTTGATGTTAAACAGCTTCTGGGGAAATTTGGTCAACGAGAAAATCAACCGAAAACTAGTATTATTTCCAAATCAAAAGACCTGTACGACCTACTTACCAACCCTGCTATTGACGTAAATTACATCCAGGACGTGAATGAGCAGACTATTATTGTCAACTGGAAGCATAAGGATGAGGCCGCAGATTTCTTATCTACGGTAAATTGCGTCATTGCCGCCTACGTAACATCACAGGGTCGACTTAAGCTGTACAGTTATCTTGAAAAATTACAGGAAAGAGTCCTGTATTTTGACACAGACAGTGTTATTTATATTTCGAGGGACGGTGAATATGAAGTACCTACAGGCTCTTTCCTTGGGAACTTGACAAATGAGCTGAGAGATTACGGCGTTGGAAGTTATATCATTGAATTTATTCCAGGAGGTCCAAAGATGTACGGATATTCCGTATACTCCACGTCGGAAAACCAAATAAAGCCGCCCACATGTAAAATTAAAGGCATCACAATAAATTACTAGTCAGGAAAGTTGGCAAATTTCAACACCCTAAAGAAATTGATACTCGAAGAAATACCTTCGGTAACTATAACATCGCGTAGTATCCGTCGTACCGAAGTAAAATATTCAAGCCAACATTTAATAAGCATCGACGTATAGAGGGATATGATTCTGTGCCGTACGGTTTCAAAAGACAAAAACCGAAATAATGTTGTGTGTGTAAATCAAAGATAGTGACTTTAAGAGCAAAAATCTATTTTAGTAATATAAAAAGATAGTGACTTTGAAAATAGATTATTTAGTTTTGTAGTTTAAGTTTTTACAAAAGTAGATAATATTAATAATCGTAAGAAATTAATAAGTGGCAGTCACAAATACTTCCGATAATTTGTACATAGTAAAAATCTTATAAATGTATTTAGTATGTAAGTTGAAAAATTTAGGCGTAAGTAAATAATAAGTAGTCTATAATAGAGAAATAAGGGAAAATTAATAATCAAATTTTTTTAAAGAAATAATAATAATAATAATAATAATAATAATAATAATAATAATAATAATAATAATAATAACCCCCCAGGGGCTTGTTGTAACACCCGGTTGCTTCGGTAGTCGGTTGCTACGACAATTCGGGAAGTAGCGCTCCCGGGTCCCCGAGCTAAGGCCAGGTACTTTCTGGTACCTGGTGCGTGGAGTCAACCAGCGCTAAATGGTGGTCTCTGTTAACGGGCTAACTACCCCTAACAGGTTTTCTACTAGTTCCAGACGGTAAAAGAACTAGGAAGGCTGGTCGTGCTGCGGGTCTCTCGGGTGGGCCCGCTAATAAAGGCGGAACCAGTCAAAATTCATCTTCTCGTCTCGTGCGCCTGGAGTGGACGGACAGCTTGAGGAGAGATTTGCTCACGTGCCGCACACAAAGTGAGCCAAATAAGAGAGGGTACATGGCAAGGATGCACGCCATATGGTGCCAGATGCATCCCGAACACTCTAATTTAACGCCACAAAATCTGCGTGACCATGTAGCCCGAATTATAAAATTAAACATACCTACCGGACATGACGATAATCGAGAAGCTCGCGAAGAAGCTAGGGTTGCTGAAACTGCAGTGGTGGAAGTTGAACAGGATTCTGCGGTCAACGGTGAGAGCTCGACCAATAACATCATAG
This sequence comes from Brachynemurus nebulosus, assembly GCA_035578155.1. Lineage (NCBI taxonomy): Eukaryota > Metazoa > Arthropoda > Insecta > Neuroptera > Myrmeleontidae > Brachynemurus > Brachynemurus nebulosus. The sequence continues at coordinate 11,090,570 of JAPWDM010000017.1, read as the reverse complement.
AGCGGGATCAACCGGTAACTTTCGGTGGCAGCGTAGTTACTGAGGCACAGACGGACTTGTTAAATCAAGCCAACACAAATACTGTGCTAGAGTCTAACACCAGAACAAGTTCAACTCCCACACAGAATGATGCCGATCTAAATAAATCCCTTCCTGTCTCAGACAATTTAAGAAAACAATTTCGCGATCTTCTCGATACCGATTTAAACTTTGACAAACGACCACGTCCCAAATACAGACGGACGTATGTAAAGGGCGAACAACTGACCCTACTAAACGAAATTTTGGACGATCATTTATCCCCATCCAGTGATCTCACCGACGTCGACAACGCAGTATATGCAGCGATGCGTGTCCTGACCCCATGTTCTAAGCAGGAAAAGACTGCAGAGGAGAAGGCACGTATTCGTCTTAAACAAATTGACACCAAGGTGAGGGCACTACGACAGCTGGTATCGCGTATCCAATGTGTGATAGAATATATTCAGACCAACAGGCGTTTTACGCGAAAGGTACGGGCTTTTGCCAGAGAACTAAGGTACCGCTATCACACGATAAATTTGGGCAATCTGTTGATCATCAAACAGGCACATTTGGATAAGATACGCGCATTGGCCCTGGCCAAGAAGAAAGTAGCCCGGCGTGAACGATGTATTCGGGAAAATAAGATCTTTAACTCGAACCCTTCACGCCTGTTCGCATCTAAAAGCCCTGTTGTGGAGCAACCACCGACGGTCGACGCAATAGAAGATTATTGGCGGGGGATATATGAGACGACTAAAGAGACTGACTTGGACTGTATTCCCATCAGCCAGTTTAGATGGTACTGCAAACAACAGCTTGGCAAAGTGCCATCTCATACCATTATAACATCTGTTGATATAGAGGAAGTCGAACTTGCTTTCAAAGGCAAGAAGAACTATTCGGCTCCGGGCATTGATGGAATAACGAATTTTTGGTGGAAGAAGCTCACTAGTACCCACCACCACCTTGCCCGTATATTTTCAATTTGGTTATTTAACTGTGAGCCAATACCATCGTGGCTCGCTGAGGGAAGAACGGTCCTAATACCGAAAAAAGGAGACCTATCACAACCACAGAACTACAGACCGATAACGTGCCTGAACACTGTGTATAAAGCGTTCACTTCCATTCTATACGAACGCATCTTGAAGGCGATTGAACCAGTGTGGAGTTCGATCTATGAACAACGAGGTTCAAAAAGAGGAATGTCGGGTTGCAAAGACAACTTGCTGGTCGACAGATGTATCTGTCAGGACGCTAGACAGCACAAACGCAACCTGAGCATGGCCTGGGTGGACTATCGAAAAGCATTTGACACAACGTCGCATGAGCTCATTATCTATTTGCTCCATTGTCTGCGAGTCCACTCCGACATTATTAAATGTATTGAACACCTGTTGCCGCTCTGGAAAACAAGGTTCACAATAACATCCGGTGAACACGTTGTGTCAACGGAGTTGGTGACATACAAACGAGGCGTATACCAAGGAGACAGCCTCAGCCCACTTTTGTTTTGCATCTCGTTGTTGCCCCTGTCAATCAGCCTGAGAAAGGAACCCGGGTACTTGTGTGGCCCGGTAGGAAATCGCGAGCATAAAGTCACACATTTATTTTATATGGATGACTTAAAACTGTATGCCTCGTCGGAGAGTGATCTCAACTGCGCTCTAAAATTAACACACGAATACACGCACGCGATCGGTATGGAGTTCGGACTGGACAAATGCGCGGTGGTGCACTGTAAGCATGGTGTAGTTCCGAATTTTGATTCACACGCCCAATTAGTGGATGGAAGCATCATAGAAGGTTCGCGGATTTATTAGGTAGGGAAGACCAGGAAGGGGATGCTGTATGACGGACATTACGTACCTGACCTAGAAGTACCTGACCTGGTACGCTGCACGGACACTTTTTCCTCCGCCTGGGGGTTTTTGAAGTGCAGTCGCGATATTTACGTATAATAATAATAATAATAATAATAATAATAAATAATAGCTGGGCTAAAATCCAACCTCACGTCCCCGTTCGTGCCCGGCGGGCAACTGTTAGCTTCGGCTAGCAGGCTAACGAGGCTAGGGTATTTTTTTCGATAAGGATGATTGTCGTAGGATCGACAGTGTGGCATTCTCGTATTGAGCGAAACTTCACCGATAGTCTAGATTGTGCGTAGTTGGGAATTTGGGCTGACGCTGCTCAACTGACTGACGAAAGTGAATGTAGTAGCTGGTATGGGCATGTTTACCAGTCTCGTGAATCGCGTCAGACGAGTCGAAAAGTGATATTTTATCTGTGATTTTGTTTTAACCAAGCTGTGACGAATCTGTGATCCTTGTTATGCCACCCTGGGTTTTCATGCCTGCGGTGGTATTTTTCAAATATTCCTGTGATATTTCCCTGGCCTTGTTCTTGTCATTTCGATTGGTAGGAATGCGGCTCCCGACGCACTCGTTCTCATCGGCCACACGTACGAGTCGACGTCTGCCCGAACAGCTTGAGCGAGCTCCCCAGTAAGGAGACGTCGTCGTCCCTCGTACGGATGCGTTCGTGGGCGTTGATATGGCGGCATCCGCCCCGTCGAAGTGATACGAACACAGGTCAGATGTTGACTTTGTGATACTCTGTGGCATTGTCCCGTTCTCTGTAGCCTCGACTCGGACGAACGTGGCCTAGTCATCGTACCGGTCTCCCGTGTAGGTTGACCCCGACATCTGACAGAACGGCACATGTACCCAGTAATCAGCTATCTGACAGAACAGTACATGTTGCTCAGTAATCAGATGTCACTGTCCCTACACGTGTGAGCTCCTAGGTGTTGACGAAGCCATTTCGGAATTGTCGAGACTATGGGGAGCGGAATCGTGTCACAGAGCAAGAAATATTGTCAAATTTGTGATATTGTTGTTTTTATTTTTTAATAAGGTTGTTTTTAATATGTTTTAACGATGTACCACTGAGGGCTTTTTACACTCGAGGTGGTACATCATTTGTTTTTATTTATCTGTGATATTTTGTTATGCCGCTGTGGGCTTGTTGTTATGGCTCCACAGCGGTATTGTTTTAACTCCTTATTGCGTCGCTGGTCGGCCTGTGGCCTCCCAGCGACGTAATAAGTATTGTCTGTGATTTTTACTGTGATATTTATCTGTGATACTTAGTGATTGTCTAGTCAGGTTTCTCCACTCCGAGGCCTCTTGCACCTCGGAGGGAGTCCCAGAGATGGCTTCCAGGCCTTGGTGACCGGACGCTTTGTCTAGTACTTATCGTACCGTCACCAAGGACTGTCCGCTCTTTTTAAGCCCTGGGATGGCAGGGCTCATCGTTGGATTTTATATGTGTATGTTTGTCCGTTGTCTACTGCATGTATGTGTCCCTGTCTTTACGTGTTGTTTTTATTTATATTGTGTTTGGCGGCGCATGCCCTTCGTTGGCGATGCCGCCGGGTGCTGCTGACCGCGCCATCCACCGGCAGCAGTACCCCAATTTTAATCTAAAAAAAAAAAAAAAAAATAATAAATAATAATAATAATAATAATAATAATAATTATAATAATAATGGTGGTGAGGTTACCTATAGCAGCTACCCTTAGCACCCGTGAGGGATATTTTTTCCCCACTGGTGTCAAGGAGGCTACGGGTCCCAGGGGTAGTTTATGCGCAATATAGAAATCTTCGGATTCCATTGGCCTCTGACTACCCAAGATCGGCACCGTTCCTTCTCGAGGTACCACTGTTTTCACGAAAGGTGCCGGATCTAGAGGTTTAAAGCTCGACAGTTCATTTTTTCAACCTTCGTTTTTATTTTGTATCGTTTTTATCTTTTTTTGTTTTTCGTTATTTTTATTCCTTTTTGTTTCAGGTTTTCTTCTATCTTTCGTTTCCTTTTTGTTTTTGGTTTTGTTTTGTTTTCGTTCTTCTTTGTTGTCCCAACTTCAAGTCATCTTCGGGACCCACACTAGCTCGTGTGTGGCTTAGCGGCATTGTTTGGAAAAGGGGATCCTGGTGACTGAGGGAAGCCGTACTTGCGAGTACGGTGGAACAACACTTCACTTTGGCCCTGGATTCAAGCATAGACCGTTGCTGCGGTTATGCACCGGCCGCAGTAAATTCGAGCGCCCCGGGGTCGTGCGTGTCACTGGGGCAATGGGCTTGTCCCTAGGACCCCTCATTTCCGTATCCCTGGCGTGGGAGTCCCAAGTCCCTTATGAGGCTCCGTGGAGGGTGGGGAGCGGAGTGAGTTTTTTTTGTAAAACACTTTATGTGAGATACTAACTTAAATTCAAAGTGCGAGTCCGGGCCCTTCAAACCGAACGCGAACCCGGCTCCACCAACAACATCCGGTGTGAGCAGTAGTAGCACGGAAGCGTCCAACAAACCTGCTACTACCTCCAATGTAACCCCACCGCAACCCGGTGGCGCGGTTACTAAGAGGTATCCCTCCTCCCTCAAAAAAGCCAACAAAACGGAAATATCGTGGGCGTCCAATGGACACCCCAAGATTTGAAGAATTTTTAAAATTTTTAATTGTGAAACAACAGAAGCGGACTTTAGTAAGATAAGTCCCTTCTTGTTGGCTAAGCTAGTTCATGAATATATAGGACAGGTTAAAGATGCCAAACTGTCGGGCAAAGAGTTGCTCGTGGAGGCATCCTCACCGGCGCAGAGCGAAAGAATTAAAAAACTGAAGACCTCAGGTGAGTACGGGGTGGAGGTGACACCCCATGGGGTATTAAATTACTCAAGAGGTGTCATTATGCACCCATCTTTAGCATACTGTACCCTCGACGAGATCGTGTCGGAGATGTCACCACAGGAGGTTATAGAAGCTAAAAGGCTGAAATTCAACAGAGGAAATAAACATCCCGAATCGCCCCTGATACTACTTACCTTCAATAAAACTACTCTACCAAGGGAAGTAGTAATCGACCTATTTAACAAAGTGAACGTGCGTCCGCACATACCGGCACCAATGAGGTGTTATAAATGCCAAAGGTACGGCCACGTCTCACAACGTACTCTAGAGCAACAGATTTGCGTGTGTGGAAGACCGTTACATGAAGGACGGTCATGTGACGAGCCTATTAAGTGCATCAACTGCAGGGGCAATCACTCGGCAAAGTCGAGGAATTGCCCTATCTTCAAGCAGGAATCAGCCATCCAGGAGCTGAGAGCTCTGGAAAGGTTAACTTATCCGGAGGCGAGACGGAAACTTCTTGGCAATACGCACCGTAGCTCCGCTTTGGGTGGCTGCGCACACGCTTTTGCAGCCCCCGCCTCAGTAGCGGCTGAGAAAACAAATAACGAAAATAAAGACATCAAGGAAGCCATGAGGCAGATGCAAGTAAATATGCAAAAAATGCGAGTGTCTCATGCGCTCTGTGGGTATAGCTGGTCCTACTCCGACATCAGCCGCAGTGCCAGCGACGGTCCCTGAGACCAAAAGAGTTATAACACCCACCCCTCAGGGACCTGTAGTAAGAAATGTAACGACTTCTCCTAAAAAGAAGACTTCACCGAAAAAATTGCCAGGCAGGAGACGTCACAGCAAGGGGGAGAAGGAGGTGACCCAACTACGGTCCACGAAAAAGGGACCGACCACCTCCACCTCGGAGACAGAGTCAACGCTGCCTCCGCAATCGACGGCTCCGCTAACACAGCGGCCGTCCCGACTGGGCACACCAACCCGCCCGGTCACCCCCTCCCGAGTCGCTGTAACATTATACCAGCGAGCGACTCGGAAATGCCAACCGCGTCGGTGCGCACCGTCGCGTTAAGCGCCCTACGACCGACGCGTAGACTAACACCTCGGCCACGGAGTCTGATAACTCCGATGCCGAGGTCTAAGTAGTAAAAAGGAAAAAAGGCCCAAGGGGAAACCTAGGAAGTAGCCACACTACCTAGGGGCAACCCGATTAATAACAAGAATTGCTATCGTACAGTGGAACTGTAATGGTGTTAAGCACCATTATTGTGAATTGCAGATGCTTCTGGCTGAGCACACGCCTATGTGCGTGTGCCTACAAGAAACACATTTGAAACCGGCGGAACCATTTACCATTAAACCTCATCAAGTTCGCCGGCACGACGTACAGCCAAACATCAGGGTGAGGGGAGGTGTTGCCATTTGAATTCCCGGACATGTGGGGATACCTGGCAATGAACTCGCCGACCAGGCAGCACGTCATGCAGCCGAAGTCGGTGAGCCACAGGACATTGCCATACGCCCAGAGGATCTGAGAGTGAGCATACGATCCCCGATTAATCAGAAATGGCAACGTGAGTGGAACAACTTCTCGGCAAAGCTCAGACAGGTGAAACCTGAGGTCAGAAGAACTCCGGTACCTGTAAATGTGAGCGTTTACGCTTGGGCCACACGGCGTTAACAGATCGTCATCTTCTCATCTGTGAGAATCAGCCGAGGTGCGCCGCCTGCGGGACGGCGCTGACCGTGAGGCATATAGTTGAGGAATGTTTAACCTTTGAGCAATTGAGCCAGAGGTTGCAGCTCCCGAATAATGTAGCCGAAGGCTTATCTTATGATGCTGTCTCTGAAAGAAAGATGCTTGAATTTCTCCGAAATTCGCATCTTCTTCAGGGACTTTAGAGGCTTTTACATCTCATATTTTATCAAAGTCGTCTCTTGAATCTCCCCCGATAAAATTTTAATAGCAGCGTTTTTATTTCGATGTGTTTTCAAGATTTTTCTGTTGTCTTATTTATTAACCTGGTCATATATACAAGCTGGTCTGGCAGGGTACTTTTAGTCTTTTGTTATGCCACTAAGGGCCTTTTACACCCTTAGTGATACTGTTTGTTATACATACCTGTTTGTTGCTTTCGTTACTGTTTTTTAGCGATGTACCACCGAGGGCTCTCTACACCCGAGGTGGTACATCATTTGTTTCTTTTATCTGTGATATTTTGTTATGCCGCTGTGGGCCTGTTGTTATGGCTCTACAGCGGTATTGTTTTAACTCCTTATTGCGTCACTGGTCGGCCTGTGGCTTCCCAGTGACGTAATAAGTTTTATCTGTGATACTTACCGTTTAATCTGTGATATTTATTTGTGTATTTCTCGTCGGTTCTCTCCACTCCGAGGCCCTTCTCGCCTCGGAGGGAGTTCCAGCGATGGCTTTCAGACCTTCGTGACCGGACGCTTTGTCTAGTACTTATCGTAGGACTAGACAAAGCGTCTTATCGTACTTATCATATCACCAAGGACTGTCCGCTCTTTTTAAGCCCTGGGATGGCAGGGCCCATCGATGGATTTTATTATGTGTATGCTTTGTCTCTTGTCTATCGCATTTATGTGTTCCTGACTGTACTGTGTATATTTTTATCTTTATCGTTCATGGCGGCGCATGCCCTTTGTTGGCGATGCCACCGGGTGCTGCTGACCGCGCCATCCACCGGCAGCAGTACCTTAATTTTAATCAAAACAAAAAAATAATAATAATAATAATTGCCCTTGCGCATTGGCCCTGGCCAAGAAGAAATTAGCCCGGCGTGAACAATGTATTCGTGAAAATGAGATCTTTAAATCGAACCCTTCACGCCTGTTCGCACCAAAAAGCCTTATCGTGTAGCAACCGCCGACGGTCGACTCAATAGAAGATTACTGGCGGGGGATATATGAGACTAATAAAGAGACTGACTTGGACTGTATTCCCTTGAGCTAGTTTAGATGGTACTACAAACAACAGCTGGGTAAAGTGTCATCTCATACCATTATAACATCCATTGATGGAATTACGAATTTTTGGTGGAAGAAGTTCACTAGTATCCACCGCCACCTTGCCCGTATATTTTCAAATTGGTTATTTAACTGTGAGCCAATACCATCGTCGCTTGCTGAGGGAAGAACGGTCCTAATACCGAAAAAAGGAGACCTATCACAACCACAGAACTACAGACCGATAACGTGCCTGAACACTGTGTATAAAGCGTTCACTTCCATTCTACACGAACGCATCTTGAAGGCGATTGAACCAGTGTGGAGCTCGATCTATGAACAACGAGGTTCAAAAAGAGGAATGTCGGGTTGTAAAGACAATTTGCTGGTCGACAGATGTATCTGTCAGGACGCTAGACAGCACAAACGCAACCAGAGCATGGCCTGGGTGGACTATCGAAAAGCATTTGACACAACGTCACATGAGCTCATTAGCTATTTGCTCCATTGTCTGCGAGTCCATCCCGACATTATTAAATGTATTGAATACCTGTTGCCGCTCTGGAAAACAAGATTCACAATAACATCCGGTGAACGCGTTGTGTCAACGGAGTTGGTGACATGCAAGCGAGGCGTATACCAAGAAAACAGCCTCAGCCCACTTTTGTTTTGCATCTCGTTGTTGCCCCCGTCAATCAGCCTGAGGGAGGAACCCGGCTACTTGTGTGGCCCGGTAGGAAATCGCGAGCATAAAGTTACACATTTATTTTATATGGATGACTTAAAACTGTATGCTTCGTCAGAGAGTGATCTCAACTGCGCTCTAAAATTAACACACGAATACACGCACGTGATCGGTATGGAGTTCGGACTGGACAAATGCGCGGTGGTGCACTGTAAGCATGGTGTAGTTCCGAATTTTGATTCACACGCCCAATTCGTGGATGGAAGCATCATAGAACATCTTGATGAAGGAGCGACCTATACGTACCTTGGTGTTGGCGAAAGTCACATCCAGGACGTGAAGAATATGAAGGCCGACTTAAGTAGTAGATATAAGCGCCTTCTGCGACAAATTTGGAATTCCGAATTGTCGGCGAAGAATAAGACCAGCGCTATAATAATGTTAGCCATCCTTTTATATACTTTTGGTTCAATTAAGTGGAATGTGAATGAATTGGAGAAACTAGACCGAGACACGCGAAAAATAATGAACATCAATCGTAGTTTGCACCCACGCGCATCGACACAACGACTTTACCTCCCACGAGACCTAGGGGGTAGGGGGCTACTGTCAGTCGAACGTTTACATGACCGTATAGTCTTAGGTACAGACTGTCGTGTATTTAACAGTTCAGACTCGCTTTTGCAACTCGTCAGGGACCACGAGCTTGTTGGCGTAGGCGCATTTTTATTCACAACAGCGCAACGTGCCGCCGATATCTTTGGCTTTAATAATAATAATAATAAAGCGCTAATAAGCCTGATGTTGTGCTCCAAGATTTAACATCTCGAGCTATGTATGTCATCGAGTTCTCTGCTCAGGCGGAAACTAACATAGTTGAAAAGGAGGAGCAAAAAAGGATTAAGTATCAAGATCTAATACACGAACTCTGACAACTGTACCCGGGCTATACGGTCCACTTGGTCGTACTTATAATCGGATGTCTGGAGGGGGTTATGCATAACTGCTTTGTGCGCAATTTAAATATCATTCCGGCTTGTAGATCTCTTAGCGGCATCAATGCAAAAAGCAATTATTATCGGGACGCTCCGCACGCTTCGGCCACACGAGACGACCTTTTCCGAGCGTTTATGAACACCTTTGAACGTCCATACCCCGTTTAGAGCGGGTCCTCGAACATCCATTGGACGTGCCCTCCAATCTCCCACTGTTTGTGTCTTACAGCGAGGTTCGACCATTTATTAGGTAGAGAAGACTAGGAAGGGGATGCTATACGACGGACATTACGTACCTGACTTTTTGGAGTACCTGATCTGGCACGCTGCACGGAAACTTTTTCCTCCGCCTGGGGTTTTTGAAATGCAGTCGCCTTTTACCGTTAAATTCTTTTATAATAATAATAAAAATAATAACAATAATAATATAATTATGACAATAACAATATAAGGAGTGATGTGACAAACCCGTCGTGAATGTACTACGGTACTTTTCCGGATTGGTTTGGCACATTACCCTTCCACAGAGCCTAATGCCTTGCATAATTCCGGTATAGGTGAATGTTACCCAGTACTGTCCTACTGAGTAGTGAGCGCCAGGTTGGCGTAAAAGTCTATAATAATAATAATAATAATAATAATAATAATAATAATAATAATAATAATAATAATAATAATAATAATAATATTATTATTATTGGCAATTCCAGGAACACCCGATCTTAATGAGCAATTTGATGAACCAGAACACATTTACACCAAGAAACGAAAAATAGAACGACACATCCACACACATACACGAACACACACACAAACACAAACAGTCCTTTCCCTTCCCTCTGTCCCTAATCCTACCTATTCTCTGAGGACACGAAAACGAACTAGGCATTCACAGCCGTCTGTCATTGAGCCAACATCTACGCTCCCACAAAAGTCTCGTCGTACGAACCAGTGTACACCAAAATAGACGCATAACACCTCGTTTCAAGCAACAACAACAACAATATAAGGAGTGATGTGACAAACCCGTCCGTGAATGTACTACGGTACTTTTACGGATTGGTTTGGCACATTACCCTTCCACAGAGCCTAATACCTTGCATAATGCCGGTATAGGTGAATGTTACCCAGTACTGTCCTACTGAGTAGTGCGCGCCAGGTTGGCGTAAAAGTCTATAATAATAATAATAAACGCCCTGTGGGTGGGGGCTTCACTTTGCAGAATTTGCCCACAGTAAGTCCTGCTTGTCGTAAAAGGCGACTAAAAGGACAACCCATTAGGATGGTGAAAACAAGAAAAAGGCCTCGGAAAACTGCCGCTGCCGGTGGAGCGACCGGGCGCATCAGGGTCACCACTGAATGTGACAGCTCAGATCACGGTGACGACAGGTTGGGTTCTAGGCAGCCACCTGTCAGCTGTAACAACACCTTCAGCCAAAATGCTACTGCCCTACTTACGGAGCCCCCAACAACTTTGGCTCAGCCGACTTTAAGTGTTTCCTCGGAGCATCCTTTGGGGACCACTAAAGCTGGTAAGAAGCGTGTGCGTATGCAATGGACAGATGAACTGAATGAATTCATCGTACGCACATACTTCCAAGTTACTAGACGTGAAACGGACAAAACTGGTTACCGTACGAAATTACATCAAGAGTTCGCGCGCACCTACCCTCACCTTAGTCGCGTCACTGAACAGAGACTGGCAGACCAAAAACGTGTCATTTTTACCAATAACCTTATCCCTTCCTCCCTCATAAACACGATTAAAACACAAGTCGCACATCAATTTGCTCAAAATGAAGAAAGTCAGGACGACGGCCCACCAGAAATGGAGAGCCCCACACAAAACGACACTCAACAACTTGTCGAGAATGAGCCTGACCACCATGAGACAGCAGTAAATGACACCCTACTGCAAAAGATCGAACTGGAATTTAACACAGCGCTTACTGAATTTGAAGGGACGGACCCCACACATAGGTACTTGTTGCCTAAACAACACACCTCACGTAGATTGGCTGAGATCGTTGAGATATTGAACAATACAATACTGCCTAAACACTTAGAAACATGTGACAATTTTATCGAGTTACACACAGCTATCTATTGTGGAGCCGTTGCAGCTATACGTTGTAACGGGTCCGATGTAACACCACCTGTAGCGCACAACTCGAAGGAACACAAAACTCCTGCCTGGGAAACACGATTGAATAAACGCATCAGCAACATCCGATGCAACCTCGGCAGGATCACCCAATACCAACAGGGTACGAGGTCCAAACGGCTCAACAAATACATACACGACATATTACACAAACACACAGTACACACACAATACGAGGAACCCAATAAAACACTCACAGAGATCAGAGATACGCTTCACCAAAAATTAACAGCACTAGCGAAGCGCTTACGAAGATATAAGACCAGTACTGAACGCAGACGACAAAACCAACCGTTCAGCAGAAACGAGAGACGGTTTTATCAGTCTCTAACGAACACGGTAACTGACAGTAATGGTCTACCGGAGAAGAACGCACTCCATAGTTTCTGGGCGAATATATGGTCCAACACCATTGACCATAATGACAAAGCCAGCTGGATCGATACAGAGTACAGGAATAACGAACATCTTCCGGAGATGCCCTATACGGACATTACTACAGAGGACGTCTCCAGAGCTTTACAGAGATCGCATAACTGGAAGGCACCTGGCATCGACAACATACAAAACTACTGGCTCAAACACTTTACATCAACACACAAGTATCTCGCTGAACACTTTACACTATTTATAAAAACACCAAACCTGACACCGAAGTTCCTAACGCAGGGTATCACATACATGAAATCTAAAAACAGTGATACAAAAAATCCTGCGAATTATAGGCCTATCACCTGCTTGCCTACAGTGTATAAGATCTTGACGTCCTGTCTGGCAGAAAAGATCAATGAGCATTGTCAGATTAACACCATACTGACAGAAGAACAAAAGGGATGTCGAAAGAGGTCACAAGGCTGCAAAGAGCAGCTTCTGATTGACTCCGTAGTACTGGAACAAGCAAAAGGGAGAAAACGTAACCTGTACACAGCGTTTATTGATTATAAAAAGGCATTTGATTCGGTCCCGCACTCCTGGTTGCGGAGAGTATTGGAGCTGTACAAAATACACCCAAGTATCGTGAACTTCCTTGGAACGATCATGTCCGACTGGCGAACGACCTTACATTTGAGTATTGGTAATGAAAAAACAACAAGCGACCTTATTCAAGTAAGACGCGGCATATTCCAAGGCGACTCATTGAGTCCATTATGGTTTTGTCTCGCAATGAATCCACTTTCTCGCCTGTTAAATGAAACCAAATACGGTTACAATGTAGGTACGCAAACGAATTCGCGCCATACCATTTCACATCTAATGTACATGGATGATATTAAGATCTATGCAGCTACTAAACATCAATTACAGCAGCTGTTGGGACTTTCCAACGAGGTTTCGCGAGACCTCTGTATGGAGTTCGGAATCGATAAATGTCGAACACAATGTCGTTCTGGAGGAAAACGAGATGCGGTCGCATTCGAACTCGAACCAGAGTCTGTTATGCAGCCCATGGACGAGGGAGAGTCATATCGGTATCTCGGATTCAATCAGGACGAACGTATAGATCACAGCGCTGTAAAACAACACCTGATGCAGCAATACCTAACGCGTGTACGGAGATTACTGAGCACCCACCTTGATGGAAAAAAAACCATCAAAGCAATTAACACCTACGCAGTTCCGGTGCTAACATACTCATTTGGGGTAACAAAATGGACGCCTACGGACTTGACAAACATCGAGATCAAGACCCGCGTCCTTATGACCAAATACAGAATTCATCATCCCAAAGCAGCGATAGAACGATTGACGCTGCCAAGAGCCGAAGGGGGTCGAGGTCTTATAGACATAAGGAACACGCATAATAAACAGGTTCATAACTTGCGAGAATACTTTTACACCAAAACACACACATCACACTTACACAATGTAATAATCCAAGCCGACAAGGCATACACACCATTAAACCTCTCACACACAGAAATGCCAGATAGTTTTTGCCGTTTGGTCACGAAGGAGGACAAAATTCAGCAATGGATTCGGAAGCCTTTACATGGGAGACATCCACATGATATTAATCAGAGTAACGTCGACAAAGCAGCGTCGCACGCCTGGTTGAGTCAAGGAAGTCTTTTCCCGGAGACTGAAGGATTCATGCTAGCTATACAAGATCAAGTAATTCATACAAAGAATTACTCAAAATACATACTTCGTGACTCGTCAATAACATCTGACTCATGCCGGAGATGCCATTCCAAACCTGAAACGATCCAACACATCACAGCTGCCTGTACTCAGCTCGTTCAGTCCGAATACAAACACCGTCACGACCAGGTTGGCAAAATCATATACCAGAAACTAGCGGTTAAGCACCACCTTATAACCGATAAAACACCTTACTACAAGCTCACACCAAAAGTAGTAGCGGAGAATGACTCCTGTAGACTTTACTGGGATCGGTCGATTATTACAGATAAGACCATAAATCATAATCGACCAGATATCACCTTCGTAATGAAAAACACTAAGACAACCTATCTGATCGATATTGCGGTTCCAAATACACACAACTTACAAAAAACACACGCAGTTAAATTGGATAAATACACTGACCTCGCAGCCGAAATAAAACAACAATGGCGAATGGAACATGTCCACATCGTTCCAATAGTGCTCAGTGCCACCGGGGTCATTCCACACACACTACATAATAGTTTGAGCCTCTTGGGTCTCCCAAAATACACATATGTCACTATGCAAAAGGCAGTGATCATAAACACGTGTCGTATAGTACGGAAGTTCCTCAGTAATACGAATCCGACTGCGATATGTGAAAGCACAAGACCTGCTTCTACTCCATCTGAGCCATCTACAGTGAGCGAACAATACACTGACACACATCCTACTGACACACAACACACACACATAAACACACAATACACTAACACTGAAAGACAAACACTTAACACACATACAGATCCAGATTCGTCTGATGGAGAGGGGGGATCGAACAACTGCCGCACTGTCACTGTTACCGCTCTGGTGCACAATCCTCCCCAACTCAATAACACACAAGGTCCGTCAACCTCTGTACCATCTAAACGCACAGTTCCAGGAACACCCGATCTTAATGAGCAATTTGATGAACCAGAAAACATCTACACCAAGAAACGTAAAATAGAAAGACACATCCACACACATACACAAACACACACACAAACACAAACAGTCCTTTCCCTTCCCTCTGTCCCTACTCCTACCTACCATCTGAGGACACGAAAACGAACTAGGCTTTCACAGCCCTCTGTCATTGAGCCAACATCTACGCTCCCACAAAAGTCTCGCCGTACGACCCAGTGTACACCAAAATAGACGAATAACACCTCGTTTCAAGTAGCAATAACAACAATATAGGGAGTGATGTGACGAACCCGTCCGTGAATGTACTACGGTACTTTTACGGATTGGTTTGGCACATTACCCTTCCACAGAGCCTAATACCTTGCATAATGCCGGTATAGGTGAATGTTACCCAGTACTGTCCTACTGAGTAGTGAGCGCCAGGTTGGCGTAAAATAATAATAATAATAAACCCTCAGGGGCTTGTTGTAACACCTGGTTGCTTAGGTGGTCGGTTGCTACAACAACACGGGAAGTAGCGCTCCCGGGGTTCCCGAGTTAAGACCAGGTACCTTCTGGTACCTGGTGCGTGGAGTCAACCAGCGCTAAATGGTGGTCTCTGTTAACGGGCTAACTACCCCTAACAGGTTTTCTACTAGTTCCAAACGGTAAGAGAACTAGGAAGGCTGGTCGTGCTGCGGGTCTCTCGGATGGGCTCGCTAATAAAGGCGGAACCAGTCAAAATTCATCTTCTCGTCTCGTGCGCATGGAGTGGACGAACAGCTTGAGGAGAAATTTGCTCACATGCCGCGTACGAAGTGAGCCAAATAAGAGAGGGTACATGGCAAGGATCCACGCCATATGGTACCAGATGCATCCCGAACACTCTAATTTAACGCCAGAAAATCTGCGTGACCATGTAGCCTGAATCATTAAATTAAACATACCTACAGAGAACTAAGGTACCGCTATCACACAATCAATTTGGGCAATCTGTTGACCATCAAACAGACACATTTGGATAAGATGCGCGCATTGGCCCTGGCCAAGAAGAAATTAGGCCGGCGTGAACGGTGCGTTCGGGAAAATAAGATCTTTAAATCGAACCCTTCAGGCCTGTTCGCACCAAAAAACCCTGTCGTGGAGCAACCGCCGACTGTCGACGCAATAGAGGATTATTGGCGAGGGGTATATGAGACGACTAAAAAGATTGACCTGGACTGTATTCCCATCAGCCAGTTTAGATGGTACTGCAAAAAACAGGTCGGAAAAAGTGCCATCTCATACCATTATAACATCTCTTGATAAAGAGGAAGTCGAACTTGCTTTCAGAGGCAAGAAGAACTATTCGGCTCAGGGCATTGATGATTACAATTCGCGTAAGCATAGAACAATTTAATTGCGACCACGTGATGTAACGCCAAGCAAGGAGGAGAAACTTATTTCGACCGTCTACAATTATGTAAAAATTGCTACTCGACCAAAATATAAAGTTGGTAATATTGTTCGTATCAACAAGCATAAATCACAATTTGACAAAGGATATCTACCATCATGGACGACTGAACTTTTTAAAAGAATTAAGGTACAACTAACCAATCCAGTTACATATTTGTCGGAAGATTATCTCGGTAATTCTATTCAGGGAAGATTTTACGAATAAGAATTACAAAATGCGAGATATCCTGACGTGCATTTAGTGGAGAAGGTGTTGAAGAAAATAAAAAATACGGTATACGTGAAGTGGCTCGGCTTCCCAAATAGCGCCAATACTTGGATTTCTTCTGAGGACTTGATATGAGGTACTACTACCACAATCGATACCATCAACGATATATAAATTTGGCGTGTCGAAGCACTCTTTACTCATTTTTGTTGTTGAAGTAATAATGGAGACAGTAAAATTATCAGTAGAAGATTCCATATGGGAGCAAATAACAATGGAAGAAACCAATATCCGTCATCGAATGTTGAACAAAATGTTGGACAAAGCCATTGGACTACATGATGTGGAAACAATTAAGTTAATTGCTATGATGGAGCACAATTTCTTCTGCCCTGGAAAAATAACATATGGAATTAGTCACAATACATCTAAAGAAGTGTTGGATATATTATTCAACTATAATACAGATGAAAACTTTGTAGTTGGAGTTGATTCGCTTTAAGATGTTGTTACAAACTGGTTACGAAGAGTTGCACGGTACGTTCGTCCGAAATTGTTGAAATATGTTTTGGATATCATTAAGAAGTACAATATTCCTGATGTGTGTTTGACTGGAGAAGAACAAGATGACGATTGTCTGTTGTGTTGGATTTGGCATAACATTGAAAAGGGTACCACTAATCCATCAATTCGTCTTAGTTTCGATTCGGGTGGGGGGCGGGATTCAGGGCCCTGGCCTTTAACGAGTTTGCAAGATTATTTGGACGTAGAGAAATTATTGCGTGAATACTTATATATACTAATTATACATGATTTTATACAAATTATTATTATTATTATAGACTTTTACGCCAACCTGGCGCTTACTACTCAGTAGGACAGTACTGGGTAACATTCACCTATACCGGCATTATGCAAGGTATTAGGCTCTGTGGAAGGGTAATGTACCAAACCAATCCGTAAAAGTACCGTAGTACATTCACGGACGGGTTTGTCACATCACTCCTTATATTGTTGTTGTTGTTGCTTGAAACGAGGTGTTATGCGTCTATTTTGGTGTATACTGGTTCGTACGACGAGACTTTTGTGGGAGCGTAGATGTTGGCTCAATGACAGACGGCTGTGAATGCCTATTTCGTTTTCGTGTCCTCAGAGAATAGGTAGGATTAGGGATCAGAGGGAAGGGAAAGGACTGTTTGTGTTCGTGTTGTTCGTGTGTGTGTTCGTGTATGTGTGTGGATGTGTCGTTCTATTTTTCGTTTCTTTTATTATTATTATTATTATTATTATTATTATTATTATTATTATTATTATTATTTTAAGCTTTAACGAAATAAACGCGACTGCACTTCAAAAACCCCCAGGCGGAGGAAAAAGTGTCCGTGCAACGTACCAGGTCAGGTACTTCTAGGCCAGGTACGTAATGTCCGTCATACAGCATCTCCTTCCTGGGCCCTATTTCATAAAAGTACAATTTACAATTTACAGGTATTTTTTTTACAAATATGTAAATATTTAAGTTACAGGTGTTGTATAAAAAATTATTACAAATTTGTAAGTACCGATCAATTCTACAATTTTACAGACATTTCTTTGACAATTTTACAGGCAATTCAGTTGATGTTTTACAAAGTACAGATTAAAATCTTACATAGCTTGTAAAATTGTTATTACAATCTTACGTACCTTTTAAGTTCTGTAATTTTTAAACAAGTCTTAACTTTTGACTGTTTTGTGAGCATTCCTTCTTGAAAACTATTTCAAATAATAGTTTCGTATTTTCTAAATATTTTAAACATATTTCTACTTTGCGCTCTAATTTTTCTTTCATATATAATCATCCTTTGCATTTTTTATATTCATATAATGGAGGGAACCTATCCTAATTTTTGATAAAAATGAGTATAGGTACCGCATTTCGCAGAAATATATGCAAATTTGTTTTGCAGTAATTGTTTCACCGATACGACCGATACGGGTTACCATTCTAAACAGAATTAACTACACGGAGAGAAACATATTAAATTCTGTAAGGTTAAAATATAAAGATTATAATTAATCATAAAAAATTTAAAGGATGGAATGTTCTTTTCGTAATATTATCTCCGTAAAATTTGTAAAACAGCACAGCAAAACGTTCCATTACCGACAAAAAAATAATTTTTAATTGTGTTTATTAAAAAAATTTCCATGCTAACATGCTAATAATAGAAAGAAAAAAAACAGAAAGAAGGTTGGTTTTGTTGGGATCGCTGTAATGAAATGTACCTCAATCAGCGAGTTAGTTACATGGGTTACATGCGAACCATAGGTGTGGACTGTGGAAGAAACTTTGTCAGACAGCTCCCACCAAACACCTTGATGCAGCTTAGTAGTCAGTTGCTTTTACACTCTCTTAGGATGATGTCATCGTTTAATTCATCTTTTTGTTATTTACCTATCTTTAGTATAATGTATTACAATATATTGTTGGCAATAATTTTTGTATACATGTTTTTACAGGTACAGTGCAACCAATATAAGGTCGCGAGTCAGATGCGCAAATGAAAGAGTACGACAACAAGAATTAAACTATAATATACATGCATAAGAGTGTGATAAATGTTGTGTTAGCACTACATTAAATTTTACCATGCTAGCACATATTTTTTATTTTGGTCGTCGATCGCGCACGGATTATAGGGGAGCATAGTAATTTTTCTGAAATTTTCTCTACAAAAATTATAGGATTTTTCTCTCCGTGTATATTATGGTAAATTTACCAAATCAACTACAACTTAGCTACAGTTTAATGCCCATATTTTGCTTATAATCGCTGTGGTGAATTAATTGTTGTCTCTAACCGAACACTTTAGTTTACCAAGGTTTAGCTCGGTACAAAAGAACAAATAAGGCGTATGGTCAAATTAATTATCTTTTACGTGGGCACAGAAAAGACAAAAAAATTGCCTTTTGTCTCTTGGGGAAAGGTTAGGTCCATCTCTTCGGTCAAACCTTTAAGAGAAATTGGGAACACAATAAACATCTATAAACCTAAAAAAATGTCCGCTTCAACTATCTTCGATCAAAGACCGGACCCCGCATCTCTGCGGAAATTATGAAATTTAAAATATAATATTAACTGGCAAAAAAGGTATTAATTTTATTGATACGTTTCTATGGATATCATTTACAATTGTAAAAAAGTTGAGAATTTGTAAGAATTATTTATGCAACACCTAAAATTGTAAGCAGTGCATTACAAGCACCTGTAATTGTAAAATTGTAAAATTGTAACTTGTACTTTTATGAAATAGGCCCCTGGTCTTCCCTACCTAATAAATCCCCGAACCTCGCTGCAAAACCATAACAGTGGGAGATTCGAGGGCAAGTCCAATGGATGTTCGAGGACCCGCTCTAAACGGGGTATGGGGTTCAAAGGTGTTCATGAACTCCCGGAAAAAGTCGTCTCGTGCGACCGAAGCGTGCGGAGCGTCCCGATAATAACTGCTTTTTGCATTGACGCCGCTAACATGTTGGCGTGAGATCTACAAGCCGGAATGATGTCAAGATTGCGCACAAAGGAGTTATGCATACCCCCAGACATCCGATTATAAGTACGACCAAGTGGACAGTATAGCCCGAGTACAGTTGTCGCAGTTCGTGTATTAGATCTTGATATTTAATTCTTTTTGGATCCTCCTTTTCGACTATGTTAGTTTCCGCCGGAACAGAGAACTCGATAACATACATAGTCTGAGATGTTAAATCTTGGAGCACAACATCAGGCTTATTAGCGTTCAATTGCCTGGTAGTTGCAACCGGCATATTCCAAAAGATCTTGCACTTTTGGTTGGCAACAAAGGATTCTACTTCCGCAGCATCGTAGGGCAAGACTGGTGTTTTGTCAACTTCGTAATGATGACGAAGATAAAAGTAGAGCACACGCAACGCTGCATTATGGCGATGGATATAGGTGGATTTAGCATAATAAGAACAACCTGAAGTCAGCTGCATTAAGGTTTCCGGGTATGCTTTGCATGCCCGACACGAGGTACTCGAAACCCCTTATTACCCATCACATATTTTTGGTGTGTTAAAGTGTTCCACACTCCATCTTGAGCTGCCATGATAAAGCCCTCCGTTTCCGATTTAAGTCCATTAGCTCTCAAGGAAGCCCAAGTGAGTTCGCTCGAAAGGCCAAGGTTGTCAAGGTGTCGGTAGAACATACCTTGGTGAACTTTGTCGCGATGTTTATTGAACAGATGTTGTTGCTCGGCTCTCTTGATTGCCGACTTTTGGCGCGACCGTGATAGTCAAAAAATGTTATCATCCCCGTCGCGACTACGTGGATCGAAGGCTAAGCCCAAGATATCGGCGGCACGTTGCGCTGCTGTGAATAAAAATGCGCTTACGCCAGCAAGCTCGTGATCCCTGACGAGTTGCAATAACGGGTCTGAACTGTTAAGTACACGACAAGCTGTACCTAAGACTATACGATCATGTAAACGTTCGACTGACAGGAACCGCCTCCCCCCTGGTCTCGTGGGAGGTAAAGTCGTGTCGATGCGCGTGGGTGCAAACTACGGTTGATATTCATTACTTTTCGCGTGTCTTGGTCTAGTTCCTCCAATTCATTCACATTCCACTTAATTGAGCCAAAGTATATAAAAGGATGGGTATGGCTAACATATTTGTAGCGCTGCTCTTGCTCTTCGCCACAATTCGCCGCCGTGAATCAAAATTTGAAACTACATAATGCTTACAGTGCTCCACCGCGCATTTGTCCAGTCCGAACTCCATACCGATCGCGTGCGTGTATTTGTGTGTTAATTTTAGAGCGCAGTTGAGATCTCTCTCCGACGAGGCATACAGTTTTAAGTCATCCATATAAAATAAATGTGTGACTTTATGCTCGCGATTTTCTACCGGGCCACACAAGTAGCCGGGTTTCTCTCTCAGGCTGATTGACAGGGGCAACAACGAGATGCAAAACAAAAGTGGGCTGAGGCTGTCTCCTTGGTATATGCCTCGTTTGTATGTCACCAACTCCGTTGACACAACGTGTTCACTAGATGTTATTGTGAACCTTGTTTTCCAGAGCGGCAACAGGTGTTCAATACATTTAATAATGTCGGGCTGGACTCGCAGACAATGGAGCAAATAGATAATGAACTCATGCGACGTTGTGTCAAATGCTTTCCGATAGTCCACCCAGGCCATGCTCAGGTTGCGTTTGTGCTGTCTAGCGTCCTGAGAGATACATCTGTCGACCAGCAAGTTGTCTTTGCAACCCGACATTCCCTTTTTGAACCTCGTTGTTCACAGATCGAACTCCACACTGGTTCAATCGCCTTCAAGATGCGTTCATATAGAATGGAAGTGAACGCTTTATACACAGTGTTCAGGCACGTTATCGGTCTGTAGTTCTGTGGTTGTGATAGATCTCCTTTTTTCGGTATTAGGACCGTTCTTCCCTCAGCGAGCCACGATGGTATTGGCTCACAGTTAAATAACCAATTTGAAAATATACAGGCAAGATGGCGATGGGTACTAGTGAGCTTCTTCCACCAAAAATTCGTTATTCGTAAGATATGTTGGCATTTAACGGCAACAAACCGACGCAATCGAACAGTTTTCAACTTACCATCAACCTGTGAGGATATGCAGTGAAAAGGAGGCGACCATTAACGCTTGCGAACGCATATTACAATTCATCCAACAGTACGGTTTGATTTTTAAAAACCGGAAAAAATGAATAGTATTTTGCATAGTAACACCGGTGTTGGGTAATTTGATGAGAGTATCTCTAAACTAGAGGAGCATGCGTACTCACCATACTTGAATACATTCAGCAACAGCGACGAGGTACGAATTTGAATTAACAATCAAGATTTGATTTCATTACCACACAAAAGTTATCTATACATAGAGGGAAAACTTCTGAAGAGCGATGGAACTGTATCGACTACAGCGGAATTAAGAAACAATTCAATGGCGTATTTGTATGAAGAAATGCGATATAAACTAAATGATGTGAAAATTGACTAATGTAAATACGTGGGCTTAACAACTCCATTGATGAATAATGTATGGTTAAATAATAATCAGAGTTAACAACTTTACAACGCTGAGTGGTGTCCTGATGAAAATATCAAAGTATCTGACAAAGGTTACTTCGATGTCTGTCTACCGTTGGATCGGGTGTTTGGCTTCCCTAACCATTATAAAAAGGTTATTATCAACGCAAAACATCAACTGATTCTGATTTGCGCACGCACGGATTATAATGCAGTTGTATCTGCGACTGATGACGTCATGTTTCGTATACAAAAAATTCAATGGATGGTTCCACATGTGACAGTACCTGATGAGGTGAAACTAAAGTTGGTGAAATATGTTGCAAATGGTCAAGATAAACCCGTGGCTTTTCGTATGTGGGATATGCACATTCATCCTACGATTCCAACAACGAAATACAACATTTGGACAGTGAAAACCACATCACAAGTTGAGAAATCAAGTAATGTAATATTTGTATTACAAACAGATCGACGTAATAAGAAATAAAATAATCCAGCTATTTTCGATCATTGTGAACTGTTTGATATCAAAGTGTATTTAAATTCGGAAAAATATCCATAGATGGATCTGAATTTGGACTTTACTAATGATGAGTACGCGTCGGTATATCATATGTATTCAAAATTTTAAGAAGCCTACTACAACTCTAACAAGAATGAACCACTGTTCAATCGAAAACAGTATAAAGATATTGCTCCTATTATTTTCATTTACTGTTCTCATCAGAGAGAGACTTTAAAAATTGGAGCTTTTGACATAAGATTTGAATTTAAAACATCGAAAGAAGTGCCGGCTAATACATCAGCGTTCTGTCTCTTGCTACATGGTCGTGTAATTTACTACAATCCATTGACAAACATCGTTAGAAAAATTTTATAATATACGGTACTTCTTTACAAACCAGCTGATTTCTACGCTAGACTTCACACACGCATAAATAGTGAAAATGACTTGTTGGAATTGGTTGTTGAAACCTGGAATTGTTGATTTCCAGGGCTTTCCAAATACAACAAAGGGAAGCTTTTATATAAAAGAGTTGGCTATAATGAAATTTGATCCTTGGAAGAAAAATCACAAGAAGAAAGAATACACTGAGTAAAAAAGTCCATACGACCGCACGATGGCTTCGGCCTAAACATCATGGTTTTTCATAGATGGATGGTCATATTGATTGTGAGCGATTGCAGTATATTTTAATGGATACGCTGCGTTCAGTTGGAGTCATTTATGTCAAGGGTTTGGAGAAAATCCGATATCTTAAACAATTTATTCCAATGGCAACCATTGTGGTGTGGGGTTTCGCTTTGCGTGATTAAAATTGTGACAAAGTCACGAAATTTGCAGGCAAGTGCGCGATGGAAACCTCACCACAAACAGAAATGATTAACTCCTTCGATCTGTGGTATAGCATACGTATAGATTGGTGTTGATGTGATGTTTGCAACAAACACCATAAATACGTACCACAGACTATGTAAATGAAAGAGTAGTTGTGAGTACTTATAGAGGCAATTCCTTATGTACTCAACAATTGTATTGTTTATATTTGAAGTTGTCAGATATGATTCAAATTGTAAATCAATCGATAATTCTAATAAATTTGTTTATTGGATCTTCAATAAATTCATTATTTTTCCAAATGAAATTTGTGTTGATTTATTTATTTATTTATTTTTTTTTTATTTAACTCACCAAATTGTGGTATTAAAATTGTGCTTTAGTTGTTATGTTTGTCCTTCCCTTATTGCTTGGAAATTGGTGGTTAGATCCGATTTGAAATTCCTATACACGTGGTGAATTCACAGCATCAAAATGGTAAGCCCAAATTTGAATCAATTTATTTCCTTCTTTTTAAGGAAAATTTAAATCTTTACAGACATTGATTCGATGACTCCATTAACCGGAATAACAGCAGAATACAGGATGAATTCAAATAAGAAAAGATCAAATTATAACTATAAGCGATTTATTCTAGACAACACTTTACAACAATTAAAAGATATTTTAAATAATTACAACTTGTGGAGCCGAGATGTTCTTTCGTCGAAGTCCAAAATATATGAGAGAGATTCTTCCTCGATTCTTCTCCTGTAGATACCAGTCACCGGAACGGAAAAAATAAGTTATATAATGATAGGAAAAAAAAGAAAGGGTAGGAGTATAAATTTTATGGTGAGTGTTATCGGAATATTATTTTATGGTATTTGTTTTGTTACAGGGCTGTCCAGTTTTTCATCACACCATTATCAATTTGGAAGAAGTATTCATCTGCCCTAAACTGGCGTTTATAGTGACAAAATACAATGGTCCCCGGTGTGGTAATCATACTAATGGATGTTGTGCCTTAGAAAATATTGTTTCATTATATAATAATAATAATAATAATAATAATAATAATAATAATAATAATAATAATAATAATAATAATAATAATAATAATAATAATAATAATAATAAACGCCCTGTGGGTGGGGGCTTCACTTTGCAGAATTTGCCCACAGTAAGTCCTGCTTGTCGTAAAAGGCGACTAAAAGGACAACCCATTAGGATGGAGAGTAATAGAAAAAAAAGCCTCGGAAAAATGCCGCTGCCGGTGGAGCGACCGGGCGCATCAGGGTCACCACTGAATGTGACAGTTTATAGACATAAGGAACACGCATAATAAACAGGTTCATAACTTGCGAGAATACTTTTACACCAAAACACACACATCACACTTACACAATGCAATAATCCAAGCCGACAAGGCATACACACCATTAAACCTCTCACACACAGAAATGCCAGATAGTTTTTGCCGTTTGATCACGAAGGAGGACAAAATTCAGCAATGGATTCGGAAGCCTCTACATGGGAGACATCCACATGATCTTAATCAAAGTAACGTCGACAAAACAGCGTCGCACGCCTGGTTGAGTCAAGGAAGTCTTTTCCCGGAGACTGAAGGATTCATGCTAGCTATACAAGATCAAGTAATTCACACAAAGAATTACTCAAAATACATACTTCGTGACTCGTCAATAACATCTGACTCATGCCGGAGATGCCATTACAAACCTGAAACGATCCAACACATCACAGCTGCCTCTACTCAGCTCGCTCAGTCCGAATACAAACACCGTCACGACCAGGTTGGCAAAATCATATACCAGAAACTAGCGGTTAAGCACCACCTTATAACCGATAAAACACCTTACTACAAGCTCACACCAAAAGTAGTAGCGGAGAATGACTCCTGTATACTTTACTGGGATCGGTCGATTATTACAGATAAGACCATAAATCATAATCGACCAGATATCACCTTCGTAATGAAAAACAGTAAGACAACCTATCTGATCGATATTGCGGTTCCAAATACACACAACTTACAAAAAACACACGCAGTTAAATTGGATAAATACACTGACCTCGCAGCCGAAATAAAACAACAATGGCGAATGGAACATGTCCACATCGTTCCAATAGTGCTCAGTGCCACCGGGGTCACTCCACACACACTACATAATAGTTTGAGCCTCTTGGGTCTCCCAAAATACACATATGTCACTATGCAAAAGGCAGTGATCATAAACACGTGTCGTATAGTACGGAAGTTCCTCAGTAATACGAATCCGACTGCGATATGTGAAAGCACAAGACCTGCTTCTACTCCATCTGAGCCATCTACAGTGAGCGAACAATACACTGACACTCATCCTACTGACACACAACACACATACATAGACACACAATACACTAACACTGAAAGACAAACACTTAACACACATACAGATCCAGATTCGTCTGATGGAGAGGGGGGATCGAACAACTGCCGCACTGTCACTGTTACCGCTCTGGTGCACAATCCTCCCCAATTCAATAACACACAATGTCCGTCAACCTCTGTACCATCTAAACGCGCAGTTCCAGGAACACCCGATCTTAATGAGCAATTTGATGAACCAGAAAACATCTACACCAAGAAACGTAAAATAGAAAGACACATCCACACACATACACAAACACACACACAAACACAAACAGTCCTTTCCCTTCCCTCTGTCCCTACTCCTACCTACCATCTGAGGACACGAAAACGAACTAGGCTTTCACAGCCCTCTGTCATTGAGCCAACATCTACGCTCCCACAAAAGTCTCGTCGTACGAACCAGTATACACCAAAATAGACGCATAACACCTCGTTTCAAGCAACAACAACAACAATATAAGGAGTGATGTGACAAACCCGTCCGTGAATGTACTACGGTACTTTTACGGATTGGTTTGGCACATTACCCTTCCACAGAGCCTAATACCTTGCATAATGCCGGTATAGGTGAATGTTACCCAGTACTGTCCTACTGAGTAGTGAGCGCCAGGTTGGCGTAAAAGTCTATAATAATAATAAACGCCCTGTGGGTGGGGGCTTCACTTTGCAGAATTTGCCCACAGTAAGTCCTGCTTGTCGTAAAAGGCGACTAAAAGGACAACCCATTAGGATGGAGAGTAATAGAAAAAAAAGCCTCGGAAAAATGCCGCTGCCGGTGGAGCGACCGGGCGCATCAGGGTCACCACTGAATGTGACAGTTTATAGACATAAGGAACACGCATAATAAACAGGTTCATAACTTGCGAGAATACTTTTACACCAAAACACACACATCACACTTACACAATGCAATAATCCAAGCCGACAAGGCATACACACCATTAAACCTCTCACACACAGAAATGCCAGATAGTTTTTGCCGTTTGATCACGAAGGAGGACAAAATTCAGCAATGGATTCGGAAGCCTCTACATGGGAGACATCCACATGATCTTAATCAAAGTAACGTCGACAAAACAGCGTCGCACGCCTGGTTGAGTCAAGGAAGTCTTTTCCCGGAGACTGAAGGATTCATGCTAGCTATACAAGATCAAGTAATTCACACAAAGAATTACTCAAAATACATACTTCGTGACTCGTCAATAACATCTGACTCATGCCGGAGATGCCATTACAAACCTGAAACGATCCAACACATCACAGCTGCCTCTACTCAGCTCGCTCAGTCCGAATACAAACACCGTCACGACCAGGTTGGCAAAATCATATACCAGAAACTAGCGGTTAAGCACCACCTTATAACCGATAAAACACCTTACTACAAGCTCACACCAAAAGTAGTAGCGGAGAATGACTCCTGTATACTTTACTGGGATCGGTCGATTATTACAGATAAGACCATAAATCATAATCGACCAGATATCACCTTCGTAATGAAAAACAGTAAGACAACCTATCTGATCGATATTGCGGTTCCAAATACACACAACTTACAAAAAACACACGCAGTTAAATTGGATAAATACACTGACCTCGCAGCCGAAATAAAACAACAATGGCGAATGGAACATGTCCACATCGTTCCAATAGTGCTCAGTGCCACCGGGGTCACTCCAGACACACTACATAATAGTTTGAGCCTCTTGGGTCTCCCAAAATACACATATGTCACTATGCAAAAGGCAGTGATCATAAACACGTGTCGTATAGTACGGAAGTTCCTCAGTAATACGAATCCGACTGCGATATGTGAAAGCACAAGACCTGCTTCTACTCGATCTGAGCCATCTACAGTGAGCGAACAATACACTGACACTCATCCTACTGACACACAACACACATACATAAACACACAATACACTAACACTGAAAGACAAACACTTAACACACATACAGATCCAGATTCGTCTGATGGGAGGGGGGATCGAACAACTGCCGCACTGTCACTGTTACCGCTCTGGTGCACAATCCTCCCCAATTCAATAACACACAAGGTCCGTCAACCTCTGTACCATCTAAACGCGCAGTTCCAGGAACACCCGATCTTAATGAGCAATTTGATGAACCAGAAAACATCTACACCAAGAAACGTAAAATAGAAAGACACATCCACACACATACACAAACACACACACAAACACAAACAGTCCTTTTCCTTCCCTCTGTCCCTACTCCTACCTACCATTTGAGGACACGAAAACGAACTAGGCTTTCACAGCCCTCTGTCATTGAGCCAACATCTACGCTCCCACAAAAGTCTCGCCGTACGACCCAGTGTACACCAAAATAGACGAATAACACCTCGTTTCAAGTAGCAATAATAACAATATAGGGAGTGATGTGACAAACCCGTCCGTGAATGTACTACGGTACTTTTACGGATTGGTTTGGCACATTACCCTTCCACAGAGCCTAATACCTTGCATAATGCCGGTATAGGTGAATGTTACCCAGTACTGTCCTACTGAGTAGTGAGCGCCAGGTTGGCGTAAAAGTCTATAATAATAATAATAAAGCTGGGCTAAAATCCAACCTCACGTCCCCGTTCGTGCCCGGCGGGAAACTGTTAGCTTCGGCTAGCAGGCTAACGAGGCTAGGGTATTTTTTTCGACAAGGATGATTGTCGTAGGATCGACAGTGTGGCATTCTCGTATTGAGCGAAACTTCACCGATAGTCTAGATTGTGCGTAGTTGGAAATTGGAGCTGACGCTACTCAACTGAATGACGAAAGTGAATGCAGTAGCTGGTATGGGCATGTTTACCAGTCTCGTGAATCGCGTCAGACGAGTCGAAAAGTGATATTTTATCTGTGGTTTTGTTTTAACCTAGCTGTGACGAATCTGTGATCCTTGTTACGCCACCCTGGGTTTTCATGCCTGCGGTGGTATTTTTCAAATATTGCTCTTCCTGTGATATTTCCCTGGCCTTGTTCTTGTCATTTCGATGGGTAGGAATGCGGCTTCCGACGCACTCGTTCTCATCGGCCACACGTACGAGTCGACGTCTGCTCGAACAGTTTGAGCGAGCTCGCCCAGTAAGGAGACGTTGTCGTCCCTCGTACGGATGCGTTCGTGGGCGTTGATATGGCGGCTTCCACCCCGTCGAAGTGATACGAACACAGGTCAGATGTTGACTTTGTGACACTCTGTGGCATTGTCCCGTTCTCTGTAGCCTCGACTCGGACGAACGTAGCCTAGTCATCGTACCGGTCTCCCGTGTAGGTTGACCCCGACATCTGACAGAACGGCACATGTACCCAGTAATCAGTTATCTGACAGAACAGTACATGTTGCTCAGTAATCAGATGTCACTGTCCCTACAGGTGTGAGTTCCTAGGTGTTGACGAAGCCATTTCGGAATTGTTGAGACTATGGGGAGCGGAATCGTGCCACAGAGCAAGAAATTTGTTTTTTTTTTTTTTATTAAATCTGTGATATTGTTGTTTTTATTTTTTAATAAGATTGTTTTAATCTGTTTTGTTTTAACGATGTACCACCGAGGGCCTTTTCCACTCGAGGTGGTACATTATTTCTTTCTATTCTTATCTGTAATATTTTATTGTGCCGCTGTGGGCTTGCCGTTGTGGCCCCTCAGCGGTTTTGTTTTCAAATACTTATTGCGGCACTGGTCGGCCTGTGGCTTCCCAGTGACGTAATAAGATTTTCCTCTTATTTTCTTTTTTTGTAATATAATTGTGATGTTGTTTTATTGTGATATTTTTACTCAGATTTCTCCACTCCGAGGCCCTTTACACCTCGGAGTTTCATCGTTGGTTTTCAGTCCTTGGTGACCGGACGTTCTGGCTAGTACTTAGCGTACCGCCACCAAGGAGTGTCCGCTCGTTATGAAGGCCTGGGATGGCAGGGCTCATCGGTGAATTTTATCATGTGTATGTTTGTCCGTTGTCTAATGCATTTATGTGTTCCTGTCTGTTTTGTGTGTTTTATTTTTACCGTGTATGGCGGCGCATGCACTTAGTAGGCGATGCCGTCGGGTGCTGCTGACCGTGCCATCCACCGGCAGCAGTACCCCAATTTTAATTAAAAAAAAAAAATAATAATAATAAACACAAAAGGCTCGTCGTACGAACCAGTGTACACCAAAATAGAAGCATAACACCTCGTTTCAAGCAACAACAACAACGATATAAGGAGTGATGTGATAAACCCGTCCGTGAATGTACTACGATACTTTTACGGATTGGTTTGGCACATTACCCTTCCACAGAGCCTAATACCTTGCATAATGCCGGTATAGGTGAATGTTACCCAGTACTGTCCTACTGAGTAGTGAGCGCCAGGTTGGCGTAAAAGTATAATAATAATAATAAGACACGAAAACGAACTAGGCATTCACAGCCGTCTGTCATTGAGCCAACATCTACGCTCCCACAAAAGTCTCGTCGTACGAACCAGTATACACCAAAATAGACGCATAACACCTCGTTTCAAGCAACAACAACAACAATATAAGGAGTGATGTGACAAACCCGTCCGTGAATGTACTACGGTACTTTTACGGATTGGTTTGGTACATTACCCTTCCACAGAGCCTAATACCTTGCATAATGCCGGTATAGTTGAATGTTACCCAGTACTGTCCTACTGAGTAGTGAGCGCCAGGTTGGCGTAAAAGTCTATAATAATAATAATAATAATAATAATAATAAACGCCCTGTGGGTGGGGGCTTCACTTTGCAGAATTTGCCCACAGTAAGTCCTGCTTGTCGTAAAAGGCGACTAAAAGGACAACCCATTAGGATGGAGAGTAATAGAAAAAAAAATCCTCGGAAAAATGCCGCTGCCGGTGGAGCGACCGGGCGCATCAGGGTCACCACTGAATGTGACAGTTTAGATCGCGGTGACGACAGGCTGGGTTCTAGGCAGGCACCTGTCAGCTGTAATAACACCTTCAGCCAAAATACTACTGCCCTACTTACAGAGCCACCAACACCTTTGGCTCAGCCGACTTTAAGTTGTTTCCTCGGAGCACCCTTTGGGGACCACTAAAACTGGTAAGAAGCGTGTGCGTATGCAATGGACAGATGAACTGAATGAATTCATCATACGCACATACTTCCAAGTTACTAAACCTGAAACGGACAAAACTGGTTACCGTACGAAATTACATCAAGAGTTCGCGCGCACCTATCCTCACCTAAATCGCGTCACGGAACAGAGACTGGCAGACCAAAAGCGTGTCATTTTCACCAATAACCTTATACCTTCTTCCCTCATAAACACTATTAAAACACAAGTCGCACATCAATTTGCTCAAAATGAAGAAAGTCAGGCCAACGACGGCCCACCAGAAATGGGAAGCCCCACACAAAACGACCCTCAACAACTTGTCGAGAATGAGCCTAACTACCATGAAACAGCAGTAAATGACACCCAACTGCAAGAGATCGAACTGGAATTTAACACAGCGCTTACTGAATTCGAAGGGACGGACCCCACACATCGGTACTTGTTGCCTAAACAACACACCTCACGTAGATTGGCTGAGATCGTTGAGATATTAAATAACATAATACTGCCTCAACACTTGCAAATTTGTGACAATTTTATCGAGTTACACACAGCTATCTACCGTGGAGCCGTTGCAGCAATACGTTGTAACGGGTCCAATGTAACACCACCTGTAGCGCACAACTCGAAGGAACACAAAACCCCTGCCTGGGAAACACGATTGAATAAACGCATCAGCACCATCCGATGCAACCTCGGCAGGATCACCCAATACCAACAGGGTACGAGGTCCAAACGGCTCAACAAATATATACACGACATATTACACAAACACACAGTACACACACAATACGAGGAACGCAATAAAACACTCACAGAGATCAGAGATACGCTTCACCAAAAATTAACAGCACTAGCGAAGCGCTTACGAAGATATAAGACCAGTACTGAACGCAGACGACAAAACCAAGCGTTCAGCAGAAACGAGAGACGGTTTTATCAGTCTCTAACGAACAGGGTAACTGACAGTAATGGTCTACCGGAGAAGAACGCACTCCATAGTTTCGGGGCGAATATATGGTCCAACACCATTGACCATAATGACAAAGCCAGCTGGATCGATACAGAGTGCAGGAATAACGAACATCTTCCGGAGATGCCCTATACGGACATTACTACAGAGGACGTCTCCAGAGCTTTACAGAGATCGCATAACTGGAAGGCACCTGGCATCGATAACATACAAAACTACTGGCTCAAACACTTTACATCAACACACAAGTACCTCGCTGAACAATTCACACTATTTATAAGAACACCAAACCTGACACCGAAGTTCCTAACGCAGGGTATCACATACATGAAATCTAAAAACAGTGATACAAAAAATCCTGCGAATTATAGGCCTATCACCTGCTTGCCTACAGTGTATAAGATTTTGACGTCCTGTCTGGCAGAAAAGATCAATGAGCATTGTCAGATTAACACCATACTGACAGAAGAACAAAAGGGATGTCGAAAGAGGTCACAAGGCTGCAAAGAGCAGCTTCTGATTGACTCCGTAGTACTGGAACAAGCGAAAGAGAGACAACGTAACCTGTACACAGCGTTTATTGATTACAAAAAGGCATTTGATTCGGTCCCGCACTCCTGGTTACGGAGAGTATTGGAGCTGTACAAAATACACCCAAGTATCGTGAACTTTCTTGGAACGATCATGTCCGATTGGCGAACGACCTTAAATTTGAGTATTGGTAATGAAAAAACAGCAAGCGACCTTATTCAAGTAAGACGCGGCATATTCCAAGGCGACTCATTGAGTCCATTATGGTTTTGTCTCGCAATGAATCCACTTTCTCGCCTGTTAAATGAAACCAAATACGGTTACAATGTAGGTACGCAAACGAATTCGCGCCATACCATCTCACATCTGATGTATATGGATGATATTAAGATCTATGCAGCTATTAAACATCAATTACAGCAGCTGCTAGGACTTTCCAACGAGGTTTCGCGAGACCTCTGTATGGAGTTCGGAATCGATAAATGTCGAACACAATGTCGTTCTGGAGGAAAACGAAATGCGGTCGCATTCGAACTCGAACCAGAGTCTGTTATGCAGCCCATGGACGAGGGAGAGTCGTACCGGTATCTCGGATTCAATCAGGACGAACGTATAGATCACAGCGCTGTAAAACAACACCTGATGCAGCAATACCTAACGCGTGTACGGAGATTGCTGAACACCCACCTTGATGGAAAAAAAACCATCAAAGCAATTAACACCTACGCAGTTCCGGTGCTAACGTACTCATTTGGGGTAATCAAATGGACGCCTACGGACTTGACAAACATCGAGAT